>PVIC010050515.1:0-12792 GCA_004025085.1 Thryonomys swinderianus
GAGCGGGGTGAATGACAGTTCTGCCCTTGGAGGGCGGGAGAGGGGAGAGTGAATCTGGGAGCAGCTTTCCACAGAGGTCCCAGCAGAGCCCGCTTCCTCTGTAGCTACAGGTTATCCCTTCCAAGTTAGGTCAGGCAGAATGTTTCAATGACTGCTTCTTCAGATTTATAGCTGCTTTAATTCAACTCCAAGTGCTCAGAGGAACACTTTTATTTAACTTCCATAGAGTATAGCTTTATTAAAGTCAAATAAGAAATAAGGGAAAAACATGAAACTAGCGAAAATATGCCAATGGAAAT
The DNA here is from genome assembly GCA_004025085.1 of Thryonomys swinderianus. Classification (NCBI taxonomy): domain Eukaryota; kingdom Metazoa; phylum Chordata; class Mammalia; order Rodentia; family Thryonomyidae; genus Thryonomys; species Thryonomys swinderianus. The sequence goes on from PVIC010050515.1 coordinate 300, forward strand.
TCTTATTTGAGAAGTGTTCCGATATTATGTCTTTAATTTTAATTTATTTCTTAAACAGTGAATGAAATTTTAGGCCCACCTGAGAAGCAAAATAAGATTAGTCTTCCAAACAATAAGTAACCAGGTTAAGAAAAAAAAAAAAAAACGACAGCAAAATTTGCAGAGATAAAAGTTTAATTATGTCCTAGTTGCTTGCTGAGATCTGGAAATCAATGTAGTTATTTCAATATAATTCTTGGTGGGCTATCAAATGACATGAGGGATCTTTTACCCCTTCTGTTAAAATATAGCCACCATAAAATAATTAACAATAATGGAGTTGACATTAGATTAATGTAGCTAACCTCAGGTTGGTAGTGGAATTGCTTTTTGAATGAAACAAGAAAAAAAATTAAGAGCAGACCTCTGTGCAAGTGAAATAGAAAGAACGTGCCTAGAACTCTGAAGAAATCTCGCCCTTTGTCTGGGTAGAGAATAAAATTGAATAGAATCTGCTTAATATTTCCTTTTAAAAAGAACTTACAAAAAATATCTTAAATGGATAAGACTGAATGGTTGATCACTGTTATATATTTATGTTTACTTTAGATCAGACTTAAAGTACTTAATGTGCTACATTACAAAAGTGGGTTGGCATAATTTTCTCTCTTTAGAAGAGAGGTGTGAACTGTAGAAGGCAGGGGAGGTTAAGTTTGAGGGGAATTCCATTTGGACCACTTAGCAGCTATGTGACCAAGCCTTAGATCCTTCACGTATGCCGGTGTGAAAATGGTGACACCAGCTTGACTCTCTTACAATATTTTTGTACAGAGTAAATTCTGAAGCCTCCTTCTGTCTTCATTTCATGTGTACACATCTAGGAAGGTAAATATTTGGTATTTTGTAGATTTTTAGAAGTTAAAGAAATCAACTGAGCTACCCCTTAGCTGATCTATGCATTCTGGTGGCTATTGTGTAGGGATCATGAGACTAAGAAAGAGCATTTTATTAATAAGGAATTTAAAAACAGCTTTGGGACCCTTCTGCCTATGCTTGAGACCGCACAGCACATGAGGGGCACCCAGCAGACAGCCGATCAGATGACTGTAATAGTGAATTTTCTTAGTTTAGTCCTACAAAAATGCCAGTTATTCAAACAATGTTACTACACCTTCTGACTTGTGCTTCTACATTTTATTTCCTGGACTTTATGAAATCTTATCCCCTTGTGGTCATTTTGGAACCAGTTGTGTGAGGCTCAATGTCTGAAAAAGTTAGCAGGGCCTTAGAAATTTGTGGATATTACATTGGGAGTTCCTTCCTTTGAATTTTTGGTTCCAATCAGTGTCCGGTTTGACTTCTTCCAGGTCCTTACTAACTTGTTTAAATGTACATCCTTTGATATATCAGATGAAATCTTCCAAGTGTGTCAAGGAAATAATAACAGAAAAACCTAAGTCTGGACTATGGAACCAACAGAAATATTAGATGTCCTAATTGATCCATGAATCACACAAAAACTTATTAAGAACCAACTACGATGTCCAACACTTTGCTATGCAATTGGGTACATTTGTGAGTAAAAATCAAAGCCATAATCTCTATCCTTATAACACATTCAATGTAGTAAAAAAAGAGAAGTTTTAATCACATGCGTGAACATGAAACAATTAGTTGTCAGTCTTGCAAGGAGAGTTTCATGGTGATTTAAGAATATATAACAGAGGAAGTAATCTAGACATGGATGGTGAGGAAAGCTCTGAAAATATGTTTGAATTGAGATCTGAAACGTGTAATTACAAAAAGAAAGGAAAAGGAAGAGGAAGGGGAAAAGGCTGCCAGAGGACATGGCAAATACAAAGGCCCTGTGGCCTGGGAATCTGAGAGCAGCCTGGTTTGGCTGGAGTTTTCAACAAGATAATGTAGGGTAGATGGAAGCCAGAGATGATGTGGGTTTTGGTGGCCATCCTGTGAGTTTTCATCTTTTTTTTTTTTTTTTTTTGAGACAGGGTCTCGCTTTGTAGTTCAGGCTGGCCCTGAGCTTACTATGGAGCCCAGGCAAGCCGCCGCGAACTCAGCAATCCTCTTGTCTCTGCCTCCCGAGTGCTGGGATTACAGGCTGAGCCACCACGCCCGGCATTGTGGTATGCAGTGTTGATTGCTGGTGGGCGTGTCTCCACGCCCAGCATTGTATGTGGTTACCGGGGATCAAACTCAGGGCCTTGCGCCTGTGAGGCAGGCACCAGAACCACTAAGCTAACCCTCCAGCCCGAGAGTTTTCATCATGATTTTAAGTGTAATTAGAATCACTGAAATGTTTTAACCTGGCTTGTGAGTGGGATGTGTATGTGCATGTGAGGAGATCAGATTTGCATTTGAAGAAGCCTGTGGTTGAAAGAGGAAAAGAAGGTCAACGGTGGGCCCAAGTCAACAGATTCTTGACTGTTTCCTATGATTGTGTAGGAAAGTGCACATGATGTTGTTTGAAATTAAGATAAATAGGAATGGAGAAAGTGGAAGGTTTTGAAAGACATTTAGGAAATAACTTGGTAATAGTGTGCAGGCAAGTTATAGCACGGCATTTCTTCTAACAGTTTTAGCAAAGCACATCTTACTTATCCTGACATTTTAATTTTCTGTCCTCTCTAAATACACAGATTTATTCATGTATTTATGCATACCTACAAGACGTAAGATGTATATGAAACACTAGGACATTTCAATAAGAGCCAAAAATATGCTTACATTCTTGCGCTCACAGTGGGATGGTATAGTATCTTTCTTTATAGAGGATCATATTCTCTTTACTGCACTCATTTATTTTATGCTCCTGTCAAAGTGCATGGAATTAGAATTCCATGAAGCCAATTTGGCATGGTAAGAGTTATCATTCTAAATCATACTGAGCAGGTGAAATCTCTTTCTTAGACAAGCAATTGAGTGTTTTAAATAATTTTTGTTTGTGGGTTTCTCTCTTGCTCATACTACATTCTGTTCAATTGTACTGGAGCTTCTTTGTGGTCTAAACAGTGTAGATAGCTCACCTTTTTCCTTTGGAGAAATTATTTTGATTGTTTAGGTTACATTGATTGCCAGTGGCTGTGGATACCAGGCTCCCAACAATGATAGAAGGGTTGGAGATGCAATAACATGAATGCAGTGGATTGAGAAGCCAAACTATAAGTGGAAAGGTGTAATGTGAAATCCTGACCAAACAGCTTTCAGAATTTAACCTCCCACTGAGCAGTTCTGATATATGAAGGATGAATTGTGCTGGCTGTTTTAGGGAGAAAAACTGTCTCTCTAATAGCTACTTCAGAACCTTTCCCCTTTGACGCTATGGTGCCTTTGTTGTTAAAAACAGAAGGAAACTACCAGGGGGAGAAATACAAAATAAAAAGAATTAAAGGTGATTTTTTAAAAGCTGTTTACTAATCACAATGGGACTGTCATATGAATCTGTTTGCTTCATTATTATCCATATAGATCCCATGATTTTTATTCCTATTTATGCAATAAAAATGTAGAACTCAAATTTGTCTCTGTTGAAAGCAGTGTGATTTTGTCTATGACTCTTCCCATCTGATCTGTTTTGTTTAGATACACATATTTTATTTCTTGTTCTTTATTGCAGTCCTTCAAAACTTAATTTCGAAAACTTTAGTTTTTCTGTGTTCTCCCGCAGAAAAATTCTTTGTCTCTTTGGTGCATTAGACTTCACTTGGTCTCATGTGAATGTTGTACACTTGGCCGGTACTTCTCAGTTGCCTGAAAAGAGTTCATGTCCTGAAGCTCAGGTGCCCAACATTCTGATCATCAGATTGTATTATAAAAAATTTCTGAGGTGAAGCATCTTTAGAGCAGTGCATTATACAAAAATTTTTGTTTTCTTCTTTCTCCACCATCTCACTGCATGTTTCCAGGTTGAAATGTCATTGTTTTCAAATACTCTTATTGGAAATGTACCGTATGATAACACAAAAACAGAAATCTCAATATCCACTTAATAACTTAAAATATGACAATGCTAAGCCTTAAACTGGCTCATCAGCACTCTCAGCCCATCCCTAGTTTTTACGCCCTAATGACAAAGACTCTTCATTGTTATCTCCTTCATTTGAGAGACCTGTCACAGCATCATTGCATCTTAGCTTTGCACTTTGCCAAACTTTCCTTAAAAGTCTTTTAGGTGGATGGATGTTTACAACAAATTTAGACTGTGTGTGTGTACTATCAGAAGCCGTCTCTGGCATGAATTTAAGTCCTGCTGACCAGGGCACGATGGTAATTGGTTTCACACAAGGAGAACCAGCATAAAATCATCAGTATGCCCTTTCATAGTTTGCTCCTGGATCTTGCTTTTTGTGAGACACCTGAGACCCACAGAAGATAGGAAATGAAGGTGCTATTTGCAACAGTCGTGGTTTCCAGGTGCATCTTGAAGCACTGATTAAAATAGTCCCATATGAGCTATGACTGACTTACTGGAGCCACATCTTCAACCTCTGTATCCTATGAGCAACTGGGACAGGGTGCCTGATCCACCCACTCACACATGCTAGGGTTCCAGGAGGTTTTAAAAAGTGGGATTTCTGAAATGATTTCTAAATAAGCCCTAAACAGTGAGATGCGACAGGATGATATTAATAGACTGAATATTTTAGAAGTATTCTGTAACACAGAGTTTATGGGGATACTGGTGAAAGTCCCTAGTTATGCTACATGTAGGTGAATAGGGTTGCTTGTTTCCATATGTTAACTAGGAGTCATAGCACAGTGGTTGCTAAGTAAAACTTTACAGTGATTTTCAAACTTGTTGAATATGAACAACACACTATATAAGTCACTCATGATTTTCTATTTTATTATGATAGGAGGGTCTATTTGTCAGAACTAGAAACACTAGCTGCTAAGACATCAAATCTCCCTTGCTTTCCACATCAAAGTTTGTGCCCCTATCCTGTAACAGTTTGGTGCAAGAAGATGGCTTTCCTGGGAAGTTGATTTCTAAGCGATTACTCAGAAATCCAAACTCCTTCTAACACATTTTGCCACCATCTTAGACACGGGTATCCACAGACGCAGAAAAAACAGAGCTGGTGCGGATAGACTATGAGTTATTTTCTGGGCCTGGAAAGGACTCACATTCCACTGGCCAGAGCCCAACCATGGAGGCCTAGCCACTCTTCAAGTAGATCTGGGAACTTTGGATTTTTTCCTGTGTTCTCATGCAGAACTGCGAAGTTTAGTAAAATCAAGTCAGACTCCACTGAGAGAAGCAGGCACATTTCATAGTGAGATCACTCGCCTGGGTATGGCTCTGTTTTAGTGAGAAACAAAGAAGTTCTGCCTACAGTGAAGAGAGTGGATTTTGCTTTGGTCTCTGGGGTTGGCAGCCTTGAGTTCTAGTTCTTGTCTTTTCACTGAATTCTATGTGATACTGGTAAATTTATAAAATGGAAATAATGTCAGTATTTAATTACCAGATGACATGAAGATTAGATGAGGTAGTGCTCAGAAATTGCCTATATGTGTTCAATAAGTGTTAAAAATTGCTGATTTTATGTGCGCCCATGTTTATCACAGCTCAGTTTATGATAGCTAAATCTCAGAAACAGCCCACATGCCCATCAACTACAGACTGAATAAAAAAGATGTGTATTTTTAAAAAATAAAGTGGAGTATTACTCAGCCACAAAGAATAATAGAGACATTTATACTTAAGTGGATGTACTTTGAGAACACACTTGTAAGTGAAATAAATGGACACAGATCTGTCAATACCATATTGTTTCTCTAGTATGAGAAACTGAAGGTATAAATGAGCTCCAGAATGTATGGTAAATATTATGAAATTGGAAGAAAATGTTCAGAGGGAACATTTTCAAAGGGGAAAGGGAGGACAGGGGAAGGTAAAGAAAAAAATTGATGGTAAAAACAAAAAAGAAACAAAACATATATGCATAGGTGTTGAGAATTGCAGGGAGGAAAGAGGAGTGGGGAAAATAATAATCAAGATGGCACAAGATGGCCAACGACTTGAAGAACCTTCGAGGAAAGAACCATCCCAGTGTACGTCTCCAGTGAGTCAGACAGCAGTGAATACAAAGAACCTGGAGAATTTCCTACCAGAAAGGGGAACCAGTGTCAAGAACTACAAGTTATTCACAAATATTAGAAAACAAATGGTTCATGTGGGGTCCCTGGGTGAGTTGACCTGGGCACTCCTGGAGTTGGTCTCCCAGATTTTTCTATTTTTTATTAGTATATGTTTGTCATACATAATGATTATATTGCTCAGGGGGAGATAGTACACGAACAGAATGCATCCTAATTCTTTTGTGCTTTTTTTCCCCCTCCCTGTCTCTTCCCTCCACGCTCCTTCCAACTCTTGCTCCTCTTCCTATTTGCAAAGTCTCTTCATTTTTTTCTTCAGTGATAGCTTTCCTACCCTCAAGTTCCACTGCACAGTTATTCAAACATCAATCTTTCAAGAAAAAATTTCTGAAGTTCATTAAATTGGGTAAATAGATACCTTATTAACAATGGCTTCTTCTTTGATTGATAGCTGAATTCTTCTATTTTTTAATCTATCTAAAATTTCCCAAGAAATATTAAGAGATTTATGGAAATATTTGGCTAGATTTGTCTTGTTTTTGAGAATAGATGAGTGTACTTTATGGTTCTTTTGGAATATTTGATAGTTTCTCTGTTCCATGCAGGTAGGGAGTGGTCAGAATTTTAATTCTTGCTCCCTTGTGTACCTGATTATGTCTAGAAATGAGTGGTCCATCTAGCCACATGGCTTTGAATAAGCACAAAATAACTGAACATGAAAAATGAGTAAGCATTGATTTTATAATACCTCAGTATATCTCTAGAGTGTTGCTGAGGAAGTTGAAAAATTAATTTCAAAATTAATTTCAAATGATTAGCATTTAAAAAATAATGGGATGATGCTGGTAGTGTTCCCATATCAAGCAGTAAAACCATACATATTGTGGCACGTTTGGGGTGATCGTCCCCTCAGGATTCAGCTAGACTAAGGATCGGCAGCTAGACTAAGGATTGTGTTAACTTTAGAAAAAGGGGTGGCAATTAGACTCTGACCTGCATGGTGCTTATGTTATGTAATAGATATAATCTTAGGTCTCAAGTACATAGTACTTAGCAGGGTGCTGGTTTTCATATCTGAAAACATTTTGGGGGCTTGTCTTCTGATGGTAATCTCTTTCATTAATTATTTCACAGGTTCTACCTAAGAGGAATGCATTTTTTAAAGAAAAGCAAGACAATTTCTTAAGGACTTCACTCTCCAAGTTGTGTCAAAATCAGGATACTTTCATACAGGTTAATTGTAACTTAGTTTAGCCTTCAGATTGTGAGCCAGACACATGAAATAGATTTCATTCAGAAAGTTTCTTTTCAAATTCAGTTCCTTTTGCCTTTCACTATTTTTAAGGAATTTTATTATTATTATTATTATTATTATTATTATTATTAGCTTTTGCATTTCATAATGTTCCCCTCTCTCTCTTTCTCTTTATATGATACATTGGTTTCAAACTGTACTCACAAGACTCCCCATTCAGTCTAGTGGATTCTTTCTTCTTCTTCAGCATTAGGCTTTTTCGTGGCCATTGTTTAAATATTAGGGATAATTACTCAGTTTCACAGAATGTGGCTACTTTGACTTTTCTTCTCTGCTTTGTCCCGGACAATCTAGTCATGCCTGAATGGAAGCTCTATTAGTTCTTGTATTCATTGACAGCAATAGGTCCCACAAAGCCATTTCTTTTTTACCTTCTCCTTGTTCCTAGACTGTGGACTCTCTTCAGTTTAGTGGTAACTGGTTCTTTAAAGAGAATCCTGTGCTAACTAAATTATAGTACTCTAAAGCTACATAACAAATACATCTGCAAGCCTCATAAACCTGGAAAAAAAGAAATGCTACAAAATCATGGAAATAATGATGTTTCATTGCTTGTTTTATGGTATTTGTGGTATACAAATTTATGGGAATTGTGGTATACTTTATGCATTATAAAGTTAGCGAGATTCAGCATTCTCAGGCCCCCTTTTAATTACCGACTCCTAGGAGCTGATGGAAAATCACAAGCTTTGAAGTATAAAATAACTGAGAAAAAAAGGTGTACAACCTTATAAAATATCTGAGTTTAATCTAGACCAGCCAGGAGCAAGAACTTAAAATCCTCTTACCAAGGGAAATGAACGAAAGCACACTTGCCTTTTGAGGCACAAAATAAAAGAAACCTATAAAATTTGTGTGGCACAGTGTCCCAGAAATCAATTATGTAATTTTGTACAATCATATCAGGTAGAGTATCAACCCATTACTGAAACTCAGAGCTTTCAAACCTAATGGAGACTATTTGACATTCTTAGGCGAGCTGCCAAAGGCCCATTTCCAATTGCCAACATGACATGTACAGGCAGGGAAGGGTTTTCAAGGAAGTAATGTCAATAATTTTCTACTGTGTTTTAAGCTAAAAATCAGTAGAAGGTGAGTGCCTAGAATCTTTATAGGATCCATATCTACAAATCCCTTGGGTCTTGGAAAAGAAATCTATACTGTGCAGCATAGTGACAGGAAGAACGAGGCAAGTAGAGCCCCATGTGAAATCCAATTAGGTTGGAAATGAGGACTTGAGCTGTCTGTGCTGTAAGTGTTCAGAATTTTACTAATCTCCTATCCCTAGGCATCGCCGCTCCTGTTTCTCTTTGCTCCATCCACTCTGGATGTCATGGTGAGATCGGTCTCTATACATCTACTCCATCAGTTTACCCTACCATGGAGCCCACAGTGGTTACCGTCTGTTGCACCCCAATTGCCATCCTCCTGTTTGGGTCTGTTGTTTCTTTATTCAGTCCTACCTTTTACTGTTCCCAGTGAATTACACTCAGAACAGTTATGCTTAATCTTCCTTCTGGTCAGAATCTGTCCCCTCACTCTGAAATATCCTGTCTGCTCAGTTTGCAACCCAGCTGTGGTTATTCGTGGAGGTTGTATTTGAATCTCAGCCTCAAACCATATATACTTTCATGCTGCAGGTCCATTGAGGCCAAGGACTATAATTAGGGTGATTTACATGTTGTGTGTGCATTTTGGGTACATTTTGGTTCTTTTTCTGTTAGGTGTCTAAATAAATTTATCTGTGCAACAGACAAGACGTTGTTTTTTACTTGCACATAAAATGCTTATTATTGTATAACTCAAAGATTTTGGGAGAAAAATATGACAAAGATGCATGGCATGGTGTGACTATTCCCAGTTTATAGATGAAGAAACTGATATTCACAGTTATTTTCTAATGTAAGTTCCCATAATCAAATAGATTTTAAAAAGATCTTTTCCTTCCAGTTTTTATTTTTTATTAGTACATGTTTGCAGTACATAACAATTACATTTCTTATGGAGACTTGATCATGGAGATAACCACATTTTAATTAGTTTTTCATTCCCTTCTCCCTTTCTTGCCTCTCTTGGTCTCCTTTACTTTTGGAAAAGATTTATCTCCTATTTTACTTCTTCTGACAAGTGTCTACTCATTTCAGTTGCCCATTTTTTGAGTGGCTATTTCATTTTATGTGCTCTAATATTACGCTCTTTATACATTCTAGATATTAATCCTCCGGCCAAGGAATATCTGCTGGAATCTTCCTATCCAGTAGGTTGTCTCCTCATTTGGTTGTTTCTTTTTGCTGTGCAGAAGTTTTTTAGTTTGCTGTGATCCCACATGTTCACCCTTAATGTTATTTCTTGTGCAATTGGGATTTTGTTCACATGGCTTGCCTACGCCTAAATCTTTAAGAGTTTTACTTATTTTATCTTCCAGCAGATTGTTTCTGTTTTAACATTTAGATCTTCAATCCATTTTGATTTTAATTCAGTACCTGGTGACAGATTTGGGTCTAGACTCGGTCTTCTGTGTGTGTGCAGCCAGTTTCCCCAGAACCATTTGCTGAGGAGACTATCTTTCCTCCAACATGTGTTTTTGGCTCCTTTGTGAAAAATCAAATAGCCAAAGGTTCCTGAGGCTGTAGCTATATCCTCTATTCTGAGCCACAGATCCACATGTCTGAAAGACAGGGCCTTCTGACTCTAGAATCCATGTGAAGTTCTGAGTTTTCTCTATCCCTGGCACCATGGATATGTCTGTGAAGTCTTTGGATACTTAAGGAACAGGAATGATGGATGCAAAGGAATAATGAAACAGCTATAATTTGCCAAGAGCTGAGCTCATGTCTTGCCCTCTTATAGTTTCTTCACATCCAATATTCCGGATGACTTGGACAACACTAAGACATGCTCTCTCTATTTTTTTGTTGAAGAAAGGCTAACTTCTCTGTGCCTCAATTTCATTTCCTTATATGATATTGGGCCTTTCAGTATTAGATGAGATACTTTGTTGCTCTCTTAGTTGAACTTAGTGTAATGCCACATAACTCATCTGTTTCATGCTCTATTGTGGTTTTTAGGAAATTCAGAATTCAATTTTATGCTTACGTTCAATAAATTATACCCAGAATAGGTTTTTGGTACATTGACCTTTTCCTCATAGAGTCATAGATGAATTGACACATGAAATAAACAGGGGGTCATTTTCTGCTGACAATGTTTCTTATTGTGCAATTAAATGACTTTTTCCTCTAGAGAAAATCAGTTTGAATTTTGCTTGCTCATGAGATATGCTTTCTCACCCATGACTTCCAGGAGAGAGAGAGAACACCAAGACACTCTTGAAAAGGTTTGGTTGACTGACACCCTTCCTCTTGTTGTGTAAGGCATAGAGTTTAAAACACATTTATGTTTGACCAAGGCTCTGGATGTAGGGAGGAATCCGGAGCTAGTAGTGATTCCAACCCTAGCTTGACTTGGGCTGCAGCTTTGTCAAGTCTGCCCCCGGCTTGATAGAGTGCCACTAGAAGCTGACCTCCTGCAGGAAGAGCAGTGTGGCTGGGAGTATGAGGGGTGAGGAGGAGCAGAGATCACATCTGTCTCTATGCTTCATTCTTATTGGAGTTTAGTAGATTTATCCTCCAGTCTGGAGTTTAAGGGGCTGTTTTTGTTTGAGAGACTTTATGATACATACACATGCAGATAATGTTGGTGCCCTGGTGGGCATGTGGGGCTTGCAGGCCAGAGGAGAGGTGCTTCCCAAGAATGGATCACAGGGTAGCTGTGGCTTCTTCAAGCCCAGGAACTAGGAGTTCAGATAGTGTGGACACAAGCAGAGTCAGATGACAGAGTCCTCCCAGGATCAGTGATGACATAAGAGAGCGCCCTGACTGAGGGGTACTGTCAAGTGATCCATGGGGTCCGTGGGCAATGAGCCAGCCTATGAGACTCTGGGAGACCTAAGAGGGGTGGGAGGTTCTACATTAGATAATTATGGATGCATGTCCATGAAATCTGCTTGTTTATGCTCTTATTTGTTTTACTTGATTATAACACTATTAATACCCATGCTGCTGAGGCTGATGGACACCAGAATGACACCTACCTTGTCCACGGGGATGGGAGCTCACCTTCTCTCTCTCAGATTCCATTAGTGCCCACTTGAGCTGCATCTCTATACATTCCTGACACCCTAACATGTGTCAACAATGGGATCACAGGATCCAGGGCAGAGATGCTCTCGGCTACTCTCTAGTCCAGATCTCTCATTCCAGAGGTGAAGTAAAAGGAAACACTGTATTGTCTGTGGCAGTGTCACAAGAACCAGGGGCGCTCAACTGGGCACTAATAGAATGTGAGAGAAAGATGGTGAGAGCCCATCCCTGTGGCTCTTCCTCCTTCTCCACTTCCTCCTCCCTCTTCTTCTTTTCTTTCTTTGAGTTTTTCTCCTTTTTTGGTACCTGCTTTGCAATGCACAATGTTTGTATTCTTTGTGTGGTATTGCCAGTATGATGTGGCAGAATTTACCAGAAAGAGTCCTAAGAGGGACGTGTATAGCTGTGAATATCCACATCTCAAAATCAGAGAGAACCCAAATAACCTAATGATACACCCAAAGTCCTAGAAAAATAAGAACAATCTAAACCCAAAGCTAGTACAAGTGAAGAAATTATACAGAAATCACTGAAATAGAGACCAAAAATGTACAAATAATAAATGCATTGAAGAATTGGTTCTTTGAAAGAATAAACAAGAGGGCCAGAGATTTAGCTCAGTAGTTCCAGCTCCTGCCTAGCAAGTGCAAGTTCCCTAGTTTGATCCCAGGTGACCACATACAACAATAGTGGGCATGGTGACTCATGCCCACCAGCAGTCAGTACCACATACCACACCACCAGGCATGGTGGCTCATGCCTATAATCCCAGCACTCAGGAGGCAGAGGCAGGAGGATTGCTGAGTTCCAAACTTGCCTGGGCTACATAGTGAGCTCAGAGCTCAGGGCCAGCCTGACTGAATGACAAAGCGAGACCCTGTCTCAAAAAAAAAAAAAAAAAAAAAAAAAAAAAAAAAAAAAAAAAAAAAAAAAAAAAAAA
>PVIC010050516.1:0-12785 GCA_004025085.1 Thryonomys swinderianus
TCCCTGATATATGAGAGTGTTGTTGAAATACCGACTGGTCACACATTGACCCTCCTGTGTTCAAATATTTCCTATGTACCTCAGTCCTGTACAACCACTCATTTCTCTAGTATTTGGAATCTATTTCTCCACTAAAGCATTTGTAAAAATATTTCTTTGGAAAGTTTTTGGCTTTCATGTTATTGTTGGTATTTGCTCCAATCTTCACAGTGTGTGATACAATGGAAATCCTTCTGTTTATAAGTTAGGTAGAGAAGGAGCACCATAGCTCTCCATTGCTATGTCTTTTGTGAACCAATTTCATTGCCCAAACCATTTAAGCAAATAGAAAAATTTACTTTTTACTAGATTTAATTCCCTTCCTAAAAGGTAGCTGTGGTATACATTTTGGATTCTTGAGCTTTGATTATGCAAAATGCATATGCTAAATAATGCCTTAAATTAATATTTAAGGAAAGCTGCCTTTCTAGAGGGGTATAATGCAAATACATTGTGAAGATCTAGGTAATGGAAAAATAAAGAAAGAGCTGATGGAACACAGAGAGGAGAACAGTGATTCTTCATGGAGTGGTCAGAAGAGGCTCTGTATGGTTAGGTGGTTTTGTTGAGTTGGGTGGATCTAAAGTGAATCTTTACTTACCAGCTTTCAAAAGAGATCACTGAGGAAGAAGTTAGTAATCATTGAGGAAGATGTTAGCAATCTCTAAATGTTATTGACTGGATGAGTGAATGAATGAATGAAGACAATATAACAATGTAAACTCAGGCTGTATAGAAACTCCATTTTGCAGCTTTTCATCCTAATGATTTAAAAATAAAATTCTTTTAGTGGGAAAACAGATTATCTATCATCTATCTATCATTTATATCTACCCTAAAGCTATTAGTTTTATATATGGGAATTAATAAAAATGTAGCAATTCTCTCTGAACTATTAACAGAAAATTATTTCCTACTGGGTGCCATTGTACACTGTACTTTTCCCTCATGAATTTGACAGTTGCAATAGCTTTCCATCCACACTTCTTCAAATAGAATATGAATATAGTCAGAACAAAAAAAAGCCAGAAGAATTTCTTACTTTTAAGACTCATAGACGAGACAATAGACTTGAAATACAAAGTAGTGTTATTAACAAAAGCTGGAATTTTCAAGTTAGAATGAGATGTCATGCCTAACAACTCAGTAGAAAGTTGATCCAGAAAGAATAAGGTTAAGAATAAAGAACAATATGAAATGGAATTTTTATAATGCACAAAGAGAAATTGAAAGCTCTTTCTGCTCCTAGGAAAAAAATATTAACAAGAAAAGGAAAAAAACTTAGATACCTAACTGGAATTTGTCAGAGCATCTTAGTCAGAAAAACAAAACAAATAATCTGTATTTTGTGTCATCTTTATGGAAATCACTCTGGTTTTAAAGAAGCCCTGTTTTGTCACAGAGCTAAAAATGTGAAGGGCTGGGAAAGAGAGCCCTGAGAATAAAGCCAGCTTTCTTGCAGCTTGAGGTATGTGGATAGATGCCACAAATGCTCAGCCTTCAGAGGGAGGAACTGAAGTTACCGGAAGTGCACCGGAAGTGCAGCCGTAGAACACACATGTGGTGGAGGGGAAGGCAGAGCTACTTCTCAAGGACCACACAGTGGACACAACTTCATGGTAACCAAGAGAGGATGACGCTTCATCAGTACCAGGACATTTCATGTATCTCCTCATCTCTCCAACCCCAAAAGTCAAATAACTGAGAGGAGAAGAAGAGTGAGATAATTCTGATTAAATCAATTGACCAAAAGAAATTCAGAATAAATGTGAAGTTTATTTTTCATAAGACCAGAACTCACAAACTAAATTATAAAGAGGTAAATTTTATTGCATTTGGATTTATAACAATTTTAGTTGTTATATTTATGCTCTACTGCAATAATTTTAGCAAAACTACTATGTAATAAGTACTTATGATGTTTTAAATAACCATGCTAAACATTCATATACATTATTTATTTTACTTTCATGGGTTAGTTACAATAGTCATCAATTTACAGGCAAAGAAACTGACATTCCTGTTTCTAATCACTGAATCTTTAGGTGAAATATAAATCTGCTTCTAAAAATCTTGATTTTGAATTCTACAGCTAGGAACACAACTTCAGAGATGTACTCAGTGGAGACATTGTTCCTACCCTGGACAAGTGAGGTCAGCAATCTCGGCCATCAGTGAAGGGAAACATGCAGCAGTGTAGTTCAGAATATGATTGGGACATCATATGTCACACACTAACCCTCACCACTCTGCAAAGAATGCTTAACCCATTTTCCTTCCTATGGGCCACTGCAGACTATTATGACAATGACTGGCAAAAAATGGCAGAAGCCTTAACAAACTTGGTACTGTGAACCAATCAGAAAAAATTATTGAAGTTGGGGATACAGTGGAGCAAGAACAAATAAACAAGATACACTGTCAGTCATTAAAACAACAATTGAACCTGTAGTTTAAAAAATCCAACTGCAATTACCAAGAAAAAATCACGTGAAATATTTACCTTCTTATGAAGTTAGAAATGTTAGAATGGTTAGTTGCTCTGCAGGAAGAAATTTAACTTACTGATGCCTCTGCCAGAATGGCAATCTCTGGTGAAATGGACATGCCAGACAGCACAGTCTGGGAAACAGTTCATATTCTTGTTTCTCAAGGACATTCTTGGATGGTGCTGTGTAATAAATCTCATCTTAGAGATAGTGAGATAAGTAGTTTGGCCTTCACTGAGACTTCTTCAATCAGAAGCAGCATTTCCATTCAATTCCCAGGTAATCTGCATGTGCATTCATGCTTGTGTTCACCATAAAGTTTATTTGAAAATTAAATATGTTATTTTGCCCATGTTTGTTATCATCTGCAGTGCCTTAATGGTAGACCAGTACTCTAGCACTGAGCTATATCCTCAGCCTAGGCCTTGTTAATTTTATGCTAGACATTTTGCCCTCACACTAACCTCTTCATCCTAACATAATGCTCCTGAGCATACTGTTAGCCTATACTAACATGGCTGCATGATACTACTTTCCATTAATGGGTCTTATGCTCCTTAGGAGATATTTTTCTTACTCTAAACTTTGGTAATTCATCCCAGATACTAGTTAAAATTAATTGTTTTGTTACTTATGTTCCTCTATAACTTAATAATATTAGTAGCTCTGGCATTGTGAATGTTTTAGAGTTTTAGTTTTCATTCCTGACCAAAGAAACCATTTTTCACTTAAAGATTTCAATACTGTCATTGATTTACCAGGCATATGTAGAACCTAACTGGTTGTCTGCAATTACTTTTAGACACAAATTAACGGATTTTTTTTTTTTTTGAGTCAGGGTCTCGCTTTGTAGTTCAGGCTGGCCCTGAGCTCACTATTTAGCCCAGGCAAACCTCAAACTCAGCAGTCCTCCTGTCTCTGCCTCCTGAGTGCTGGGATTACAGGCGTGAGCCACCACACTCTGCACTGTGGTATGTGGCACTGATGGCTGGTGGGTGTGAGTCAACATGCCTGGTATTGTTGTATGAGGTTACTGGGATCAACCTCAGGTCCTTGAACTCGCTAGGCAAGTACCCAAATCACTGATCTAAATCTCTGACCCAAATTAACAGATTTTTTTAAAAAAAGACATACTTTCTAAATGTGATTTCTTCATGCATCCCCTGCATAAATTAACTGTGAATTATTTAATCATATGGTTGTTTTCTCAGCATACACAATATTTCTATAAGGAATCTTAGTAAGAGATAAAGGGTCATTCTATTAGTTAATGAGTTCACATATTTGATCTTTAAAGTTATATGGTATAAATTTAAGTGACTGACTATACATTGAAGTTCATATTGCATTGCATTGCTAGGAATGCAAATTGTGCAAAATAAATTACATAATAATATATCCTTAAATAAATATTTCTGACCTCACTGATAAGGAATAAAATGAGAAGTGGCAAAGTAATTTACCTCCACTTTCCTACTAATCTAGTTCAGTTACCATGGGATAATCATGTGAAGTTTGACACGCATCTTCCACTTTTTTCTGTATTTACTGGTAAATATTGTTGTAAATCAACATACATATATTACTACTGGCTAACATTTTAAGTGCATTTGAAAACTCTGTTATATGTAAAGAATACATTTATTTTAGTTATTTTATTTTCTTCATTTTATGGCATTTTTTACATAGTAAATCATATTGATGTTTAATTTTACAGCATTTAGTCTTATGTCACATATGGTTGGAACTCTCACTACCAGATGTTCACCCCACTGGACTCTAGCTAGGGTCAGGGCTGGTGTCTGGTTTCTAAAATACTGTTTTGTCACCTCCTATCACTGGTGCTGGGACATAGCAAGAACCCAGCAGACCTTGTGAGACTGACTATACCTCTGCAATACAGCTAAAATGAATTTTACTAATTAAGCACATTTTAAATTTGACACCAAATCTTACTCTTTAAAATGCTGTGGGGTTATATAATCTTAATAAACTCTTGAAATAATGAAGCAGAACCTCTATAATTAATTAAAAATTTTAATATCCATCATTTGGTAAATTATATCTTAATCTCTATCAGAATAAATTTATCTTTCAGGCTTTGAGATCTTGATTCTATTCAGATGAGCTTATTAGCAAAGTTCTTAAACTCAAGTGTTCATGATGGAGTAAGAATGTTTGTAACATAACTGCATGCTGTGAAATAAAATTACAATGTAGGACTCATTTTCCTTCACTTCCTAATTTGCAAAAGAAATCCATATTTTTTTAAAAATGTAAGAAGATAAATAGCTAATGGTATTATTAAAACCTAACAAAACTAATAGTGATTATTTGGATATAATAACTAATAACGCAGCATTCTAAAGTTTCATATTTGAAACATGGTTGTATAACATAATGCATTTCTATAATTGCTGTTGAAGGTAAACCCACTTATTCGAAGATAAAGAAAAAAAACAGTAAATGCTAGATCTAGAAGTAGAACTCAGCTGTATTTACCTAAATACTCATATTCTTCATTTGCTCTTATTACCTCATACTCCATTTTTTTTTTGGAAGAGGTTATTTTTAGTGTTTAAAGTACCTAAGAGTTGGGCAATTTCAAAAGCACTTATTTTCACTTTTTATAGAGAAACAGTCAGGAACCAGAATAAGATTCAGGTAATATATTCAGAGTGAAGACACATCCAGTGAGTCTGGCTTGGGTATTAGTATCATCATTTTAATAAAAGGAGACGTGGTGGACAGCAGGTGATGAGACTGGAATTTATGGTGAAAAAGTGTGACTTCTTCCATCAGGACGCCATGAACCAGAAATAGCTAAAGAAAAAAAATATGACATATTTGTTGAGAATTAATTTGTAATGGAACTGTTTCCACTGTTTGAAGTGGATATCACGTTGTGAGCAGACTTTGACAGGATTAAAACTAGATAAAAACACAAGACGGTGGAAAGGCAGAAATTGAGCAGAAAGGTATAAAGGAATTTCACATCTTCCTGAGTTTTGAACTTATGATTTGAGATGAGCTCAACGAACCCTCAAAATTCCAGGAAGCTTCAACTTGTTTTTCCACATCCTTCAACAACATGTAGTTGTCTCTAGAGAATGAAGTACAGTGAGATCATTTTTAAATCACTGACTGTTGAGTAGCGATTAGCTTCTAGCACTGTACTAAAGGGTGCAGGTCAACTGGTGGCACAGGCTGCCACAGGCGCAGCTTCATGATATGTTTTAGGTGAGCAGAAATAAAAGTTAGGACCTTAACTATAAGAGGGTAGCTGCACTGCTGTTTCAAAACACATCGTGTTCCTTCCGTTTAGATATAGCATTGATTGAATCACATTTTTTTAAATTGAAAAATAGAAAAAACACTTCACTGCATCGGCTGTGTGTGCTGACGGGACCGTGAGTCCAGTTCAGGAATGTTTGAGAGTATCTCAAAATGGCAGGTGACAGAGAAGACTTTCATTAAATTGCTATGTAATTGGAAGGAGGATGATGTAGATTGGAGAAGGAAACTTACTGGAGAGGACGTATGGTCAGTAGAGATGATTCAGGTAATAAAAACTCTGAGAGGACAAAAGAGCAGTGAGCTAGGCCCCACTGCAGGATCAACAACTGTCCTGGTCATTCGTAATGATTTCAAGGAACTCGAGGTAAGGCTGAAGTGCTTACATGGGTTCGTGCGTGAATGTCTTAACACCACGACTCAGATTTCAGACTGAATTTACTAGTGAGTTTTAAGGGGAAGAATAATATAATCTCACGTCTATTAAAAGTATTTTGACTTCAAGATGAACAGTAACCTGGATTTGGACAAAAGTCCTGGTGAAGAAGTATCAATTAGGATGGCATTATTTCTTCCTTAGATACAGGGTCTGGATTGCCTACTGCCTTGTGGAGAGATACAAAATTGGAGCCATTTAAAATGCATGAGACATTTTGAATTGATCTAAGGAAGAATTTTCTGAGTGAAAACTTTGTGAGGCAGGTTTATCTGTGGTAGTTATTGAGAATCTCTGACTGTGGAAAGCCACATAACTACCAAAATCAGGTGTGTAGATAGCAACTGGCCATGCACCGATGTGTACAAAACTATACAGATTTGCGCAGCAGTCAGTGTTATAATATTCACACTTGTGCAATCAGCAGTGTTTCAGTTGATGGGAGGAAAACAAAATTCAGAAAATAGTCAATGACTATGTTTTGTCGGTTTCTATAATAAAGGAACTGAAAAAAAATCTATTCAACGTGAACAAGAAGTCTGTTTAAAGAGTGACTGAAGTGGGCATTAAAATACAAGTAAGATTTAAAGAGGCTGATGTCTCTCTTCCGTAAGCACAGCAACAACAGAAACCAAGCACGGCCACTTCTCAGGCTACACAATCTTGTCTTTCCAGGATCCGTAAAGACACTCGGCATGGGGTCCTTGCTAAACACACAGTACAGAACACATGCCTGGCTGAGTGGTGTCATTTTCAAAAGGGAAGAGCTATTCATAAGAAGCTTTAAGTACAAAGCAAACAGGTTTCGGAAATATGGGCCAAACCTGACACATGGTTCTTATGCTGCCTGTGAGCTAAGAATGATATTAAAATTTTTAAAGAGTTAAAGATGAAGACTAAGTTATTGAAGCCTGTGTTCATACTAAAAATATTTACTCTCTGGTCTTTAACAGAAATAGTTTGCTGACACCTGCTCTCACAGAGAGGTAATAACCAATCTTTGCAAATTTTTCTCTAGAATAATGATAACATGGATGTATTTTAAGAGCTACTTGGCCACTTATATATTCAGTCTTCTTTACCATCAGTGTTGTGATATAACTTCTACTTTTCAAAAATCCTATTACCTAAATTATTTCTCCTTTATCTTCTCTTTTCAAAATTCAGGGCAATGAATTAGTTTCTTATTTTACACCTTTTCTGCTACTTTGATTTTACTATAATATAATAAGGTTTAAACTATAAATCAACAATGTTGATGGAATAAAAATGTGGAAAGAGCAGGCGTTGGTGGTATAGTGGTGAGCATAGCTGCCTTCCAAGCAGATGACCCGGGTTCGATTCCTGGCCAACGCAGCGGCTATGTACTTCTTGCTGGACGTGGTGGCTCACACCTGTAATCCCAGCACTCGGGTGGCAGAGACAGGTGGATTGCTGAGTTCAAGGCTTGCCTGGGCTACATAGTGAGCTCAGAGCCAGCCTGAACTACAAAGCGAGACCCTGTCTCAAAAAAAAAAAATGTGGAAAGAAAGAGGAATGGAAAGTGGCACTTCATAGATGTATTTTTTTTCATGAATTAACAATTTAAATCTCAAAACTTTACCTAACCGATTGATATGTTGTTTGCCATTTGTTATTTATCCAATATACACCTTCTACATCCTGCTTCTCATGTAAATGGTGGGAGAAAGAAAGAATGGGTTTCAGTAATGTCATCCCAGTCATATAACTAGTAAGTTATGTAATTGGATGCTTTAACCTAGCTTCCAGGACAGAAACACCATTTGTTGCTCAAGTATAAAAGTCTTTATCTTAAACCTTTCTTAATGAGCATGATAATTATGTTTGAATTTTCATAAAATTGATATGTAATGTTTACTGAGCTGAGTGCTGTTACAAGAACTTTATATTAGTATATTTTCACCTGTACAATATATTACAGAGGGAGTAATGTGATCACCTCCAAAATTATAAACCAGAAAAAAAGAACAGACAAAGTATTACCAAAATCACCCATTTGCAAAGTCTGGTCTGAAGCATCTCCATTTCTGCTTTCCAGGCACAGCTGTAGACAAATGGACTTTCTTGAGGGTGAGTACTTCCTGTTATGGCCTTGCACTAAACTAGATAATGTTTGCCTAATGATTAACCTTCCTCATAAGCAGGGCACAGGTCTGCATAATTTTCCTCTTTTGGAAGCTGTGCAATGTTTATTTGTAAATCAATACAAATTCTATTGAGGATAAAATTAAAATTTAGAGGTTAAATCATGTGTTTACAAAAGGATATTAGTATGGGTAAAGTAGATCTGTATAGTTGGGATTTTTATGCATTTTAAATAAACATATTATACCTTTTGAAATGTCACATTTTGTCCCACATATGTGTAATGGTTAAGTATCGAAGTAAAATTAAAAGAGCTATATCTTTTTCTAATGTTGTCCTTGTGTGGTTAAAAATTGAAATTAAATTAGAACTTAAAAATTAGAAATCTCAAGAATTATGATTCTACCATTCTCTTCTCAACATCATGCCAAAAAGGCCATTTGATAATGAAGACAAATGCAGTATTTTGAAGACTGTACAATTCCAAATGATGACAATTTTTACATACATAGTTACAGATGGTCATCTACTTTTACTAACAGTCATTTCAATTTTTGTGTGAAAAATACTAATTAGGTACACAGAATACCTTTATTGTAACATGGACAAAGCTGGTGGGCCTATTAGAGAAATATAAGCAATGAATTATAGAGATACCTCAAGAATGTTTTACACTGTATGTGAATGTGTGTACATATACATTCTGCACAGTGACTACACAGATAGAGAACACTTTGCATTGAGTTGTATCCAAGTTAGATTTTGAAGAAAGATCACATGTAGAATAAGGAAACTTAATTTATTGTTTCTTTCTTTTTTTGAGACAGTATCACACTTTACAGTTTAGACTAGCCCTGAGCTCACTATGTAGCCCGGGTAAGCCTGAAACTCAGCAATCCTTCTGCCTGGGCCTCCTGAGTGCTGGGATTACAGGCGTGAGTCACCACGCCCAGCACTGTGGTGTGTGGTACTGATTGCTGGGGGATGTGAGTCACCATGCCCAGTATTCTTGTATGTGATTACCAGGGATCGAATTCAGGACCTTGTAGTTGCCTGACAGATGCTGGAACCACTGAGCTAAATATCTGGGCCAATTTATTGTTTCTTAAGAACCACTAAAAGGAAAAAAAATAACATATTTTAAGTGAAAGATCTATAAAGTTAAAGTGATAAGGTTGGAGAAACAAGAACAAGATTACAGAACTCAAATTGAAGACTAAAACCTGGCCCAATACATTTCATAAAATTTTAGAATCTTCATTGAATTGCTAGCACTCTATATTTTTCAAATTGAGTATTGTGCTAAACTTCTAGTTAAGAAATAGATACCAAAATAGCCACCACATCTCTTCGGCAAGCAAATGCTATTTATCCATTCTACATGAATAAACAGAATATGCATAAAATGAAATACTATTCAGCAACTGAATATTACTCAATGCCACATCTATTCAATGGAAGAATGTTTGGAAATACATGAAGTATTAATGTATTCTATAGCGTGGATGAAATGTGGAAACTAAATGAAAAAAATATAGCCATGAAGGTGTATATATTGTACTCCATTGACAGAATGTGTCCAGAACATCATAGTATAGAGAGGAGATTACCATTTGCCAAGGGGTGATGGTAGAGAAAAATGAGAAGTAACTACTGTATGCTGTTTTTATTGGTGGAAACCAAAAAGGTCTTTATTTAGGTGGTGAGGGTACACAAGTATGTGAGCACAGTAAAAAGACATGGTATTTATATTTTATGTAGCTGAGTAGTGGGCATTATTTGAAATACAGTCTTACCATTACATAATTAAAAAAAACACTGCAACATGTATTCTGTGGGGAATTAAAGCAGAGTGTCTAAACAAAAACAAACCAAGCAAAGGAGGCTGGGGAAATCTTGCTGAAAATAAAATATTGATTCTTTCTAAGGTAAGTTCAATTCTTCCCAATACTTTTTTTTTGATAATTTCCTATAAGGATATTACCTTCAAGTTTTGTGGTTTCCTGGGGTATTTTTTTGAGAAATCTGATAAACTTTAAAGGAAAAATTTCACCAAGAATATCAGAGGATCGCATACTGGTCACACCACATTTTTAAAACTTCACTATGCCTATTAGCATACTCTTAAAAATAGGCAATGTGTTAATTTCTGTTACTGTAATAAAATACAGGAAGTAGTTAACTTGCAACTGAAGGAAGTTTCTTTTCATTTGGTGTTTTAGGGGTTCCTGTCAATGATCTGTTGGTCCCACTGTATTTCGGTCAAGGTGAGGCAGCGCAGCATGAGGGGGTGCGCTGTGGAGCAAAACTCTTGACCGAATGTTGAGGAAGCAAACAGTAGAACATGGGTGGATCAGGTCCCACAGTCCACTTGCAGGGCACAACCTGAATGGCCCAAAGCTTTTCCACAAGGTCCCTACTCTTAATGTGTTTACATCCCCGATGATGGCAACCTGGGGTAGACCTCAGTCAATACTCATCATCCAAAATATCGCAAGTGGACAATTGCACGTTCTTTTTTGTTGGTTTATTTTGGTACTGGAGAATGAACTCAGGACCTCACTCTTCACAAGGCAGGAACCATAACTACTGAGCTAAGTCCCTAGCCTCTCAACTATGTGTTCTTGAGAGTGAATAAAAACCCTGACCAATATGTGGGAAGAAGGCAGATGTAGCACAACAAAGATTCTATATGCTATAAATTTTTTAAAAGTGGAGTGCTATCAATTTTTTAAATTGCTTTTACTGGTACATTTTATATATACATTATAATCACATTTAACACTGAGGATTTGTACCAGTACGTGACACACCTTAATTCTCCCCATTTCTTCCCATTCCTCTGCCTTTCCTACAACTCCTTGTCCCTCCTACACACAGTTTGTTTCCTTTTTTTAACCATTGCATTTTTTCTTTCCTTTTTTTACTATCCACTATTCTCCTTCTCCCTTTGAACATTTTCTTCTTATATCACAATGCCTATCATACATTTTAGCATTCATTTACACCTTCAGTTTCTTATACCAGAGAAATGATATGGTATATATACATCTGTGTCCTATTTATTTCACGTATGAGTATGTCCTCAAGATACACACATTTTAGTATAAATGACTCAAATTTATCATTCCTTATCACAGAGTGATACTTCATTTTATAAAAGAACCACACCATTTCATAAAAGAACCACCCCATTTTATAAAAGAACCACAGTTTCCAGTTGATGGACATTTGGGTTGTTTCCAAGATCTGACTCACAAACTGAGCTGCTATGAACGTGGGTGCACATATGTGGTTATGATATGAATCTTTTAATTCTTTCACATATATACCTACCTGGGGAATAGCAGGGTCAATCGGGACCTCTAATCCTAGATTTTGAAGAATCTTCACACTGGTCTTCACAGTGGTTGCACTAGCCTACATTCGCACCAACGGTGGAGAAGGTTCCTTTCTCTCAGCAGCCTCCCCAGCATTTGCTGTTGGTTGATTTCTCGATAGTCGGCAATCTTTGTGGAGTGAGATAGAATCTCAAGGTTGTTTCCATCTGTACCTCTCAAATGACCAGTGATGTTTAATATGTTTCTTCACTGCCTTTACTTCTTCGTCTGGAAAATGTTCATTTCAGGTGTCCCTTTTTGGATTGGGTTTTTAAATTTGGGAAGCTGATTTTTTTTTTTAAAGTGCATTATATAGAAGACAAGTTTTGTAAATGCTTTATTGTTTCTCTAGTATGAGAAACTAAGTGTATAAATGAGGTCCAGAATATAAGATAGATATTTTGAAATATGAAGAAAATATTCAAAGGGAAGAGGGAAAGGAGGGTCAGGGAAAATAAAGAAGGGAAACAAAAAAGTAATAATAGTGCCGGAGGGTTAGCTCAGTGGTTCCGGCGCCTGCCTCGCAAGCATAAGGACCTGAGTTCGATCCCCGATTACCACATATAATGCTGGGCGTGGTGGCTCACGCCTGTAATCCCAGCACTCGGGAGGCAGAGACGGGAGGATTGCTGAGTTCGCGGCGGCTTGCCTGGGCACCATAGTGAGCTCAGGGCCAGCCTGAACTACAAAGCAAGACCCTGTCTCCAAAAAAGAAAAAAAAAAATAAAACAATGAAAACAAAGCTTATATATATATATATATATATATATATATATATATATATATATATATATAGTTGGTTGAAGGTGGTGGATAGCCAGGGGAAAAGGAAAAAAAATGAGAATCAAGATATGCTGTGTACAGGTACAGATTTTAATGGATGTGATCATAATGTCTATATAAAAT
The DNA here is from genome assembly GCA_004025085.1 of Thryonomys swinderianus. NCBI lineage: Eukaryota > Metazoa > Chordata > Mammalia > Rodentia > Thryonomyidae > Thryonomys > Thryonomys swinderianus. The sequence continues at coordinate 12,651 of PVIC010050516.1, forward strand.
GTATCAGTAAACTCAATTTAAAAAATACACATCAGTAAAAATTCAGAAATTATGAATCATTTCAGCAATCACCAGTTACCATTAGGAAATAGGTAATCATTTAGTGTTAACATTATAAAAGCATAAAGAACCACA
>PVIC010050517.1:0-12798 GCA_004025085.1 Thryonomys swinderianus
CACACCTTTATGTTCTTAGACCTGAACTTTCCCCTGTTAGCAAGTAGCTTCTTGGGCTAGGGATTTAGCACAGTGGCACTGTGTCTGCCCTATAAGCACAAGTTCATGAGTTTGGTTCCCAGTACTGCCCAAAACCCCACCAAAAACAAGTAGCCCCTTAAGTTGTCCCTTGCCCTCAATTTGGGGCACTAGGGAATTAAATCTAGATCCTTGGGCAAGATGCCAGACAAGTGCTGTACTGATGAACCATATCCTACCATGAAGTAGTTTTTTGGTTTGGTTTTTGGAAATAGGGTGTCACTGTGTAGCCCAGGCTGGTCTCAATCTCTAGTGATCCTCCTGCCTCAGCCTCCGAAGTCCTGGGGTTATGGCTGTGTACCACCACACCTGCCCTAAATAGCTTTTATAGCAACCTTTGGGGAAGTTACTGACCAGCGCTGATGGAATTAATGAGCAATTTAAAATCTTCAGCTCTTAAAGACTGGGAGCAGACTCAGCTCCCATGCAATGCTTGACCCTTGCTAAGCCTTTAATAATTATATAACCAACAAGCCAGTTTTAGAGCAAGGAACAGAAAGACTGTATTCATCATCCCTTTAACACAGGGTTTGAAATGGGAATTTAGCTGGAAACTGGACAAAAAGAAAATTTTTGCTTGGTTTAAGTTACATATCAGAACACTGTTGAAGAGCTGGGTGGTCTGAGATTGGCCGTCCCTTTAGCTGTTTATCTGGTGGTGGCCTTTTTTGCATCTAACTATTAATACAGAAGAAGTCTAGAGCACACTTCTACCATATTGTTGCATAGTAACTCACTTAAATGCCAATAGAGACACTTGGAAAGACCTACAAGGTTCAATAACTTCTGCTAACGGTTTGTTTCTCCTGTCATCACCCGTTATTTTTTTTTTTTAACAGCTTTTAAATTGCCACAGAGCAAAATCGGTCAGGATTGTAATAGATGGCCCAAGAGCTGCCAAGGATACCTTTGAATGAGATGGGAAAATATTCAATACTGGCTTGATTTTATTTATCTAAATTGTAGGCTGTGACTTCAATATAAGTCATGTTGCAAATACACCAAGGTGATGGCAAAGCACAAAATTATGCTATATGTTGAAGGGTCTTTTTTTTTTTCTTTTTGTTGAGACAGGGTCTCACTTTGTAGTTCAGGCTGGCCCTGAGCACACCATGTAGCCAGGCAAGCCTCAAACTCAGCAATCCTCCTACCTCTGCCTTCCAAGTGCTGGGATTATAGACATGAGCTACCACACCTGGTTTGGTATGTGGTATCAGGCTCAAATTCAGGTGCTTGCATTGTGAGGCAAACGCTGGAACCACTGAGGTAAATCCCCGGCTCTTGAAAGGTTGTTTTTACACCCTGAAGTTTTATAGTCTTATATTTCTAACTCCAGTTATATAAAAAGTTCTTTCCTATCCACATGTATTAATCAGTATTTAATATGTTGATTTAAGTTGTATCTTTTCAAGAGCTAAAAGATTTTAGATATGTATGGTCATGCAAATTGCTGCATTGCTTATATTTTATTGATTTTTTTTTTTTTGAGACAGGGTCTCGCTTTGTAGTTCAGGCTGGCTCTGAGCTCACTATGTAGCCCAGGCAAGCCTTGAACTCAGCAATCCTCCTGCCTCTGCCTCCCTAGTGCTGGGATTATAGGTGTGAGCCACCACGCCCGGCTATATTTTATTGATTTTTATTTTTATTGTAACATTAAGATTATTAAAAGACTTAGAACCGCCCAATTTAATTCAACAAACATCCTTAAAATAAAAGATTTTTGAAATTACCTGAAGGGGCCTTTGTAACCCTTCATATGCTCATGTCCAAAATCTGTGAACCAGCTCAGTGTGGCAGCACACACCCCTAATCTCAACACTCTGGAGGTCAAGGCCGGAGGAACACTGTAAGTTCAAGGCCAATCTGCACTACAAAGCAAGATACTGTTCTCAAAGAATGAAACAAAATAAGTTGTGCTAGTGCAAAGACAAAAGGCCGAATTTTATTTTGTTGCTGTTGCTTTTTTTTGTTGTTGCTTTATAACTATAATTTTGTTTGAGTGTTTGTTTTAGTTTTTTGAGACAGGGTCTCACTTTGTAATTCAGGCTGGCCCTGAGCTCACTGTGTAGCCCAGGCAAGCCTTGAACTCAGCAATTCTTTTGTTTCAGTTTCCTGAGGGCTGAGATTACAGGCGTGAGCCACCACATCCAGTTTTTAAAATTTTATTTATTTATTTATTTATTTTTTTGAGACAGGGTGTCACTTTGTAGTTCAGGCTGGCCCTGAGTTCACTATGTAGCCCAGGCAAGCCTCGAACTCAGCAATCCTCCTGTCTCTGCCTCCCGAGTGCTGGGATTACAGGCGTGAGCCACCACGCCCGGCCACATCCAGTTTTTATGACTATAGTTTTATTTGGGGGTGATCATTTCCAGTTTTTTCATACTTTGTCAGCATGATCTGCCAGAGAAATAGATACAGATCTAAGATTCATGCTCATCTACTCAAAATTGCCATTATCCATTTTTCTTCAGATGTGTTTCTGAGGAAATCACTGGGTGCTTCATGAAAGGTGACGAGATCTCCAAGTTCATACTTCATTCCAGTCAGAGAGAAACACCTGACAGAGTGGGGTGCTGAGAGAAGTTCAGTGCATTCCGAAGGGGGGTTAGAAAGCGGCATCTGGAGAACATTTTCCCACGAGGGTGCTGAGTGCTGCTTTCTCAGGAATCCTGGAGCAGTCAACTGTCCGCCCTCTTGCCCAGGGGTTCGACTTAGGTGTGTCCTAACTGAATTTCAAGAAGACTAACACTTGAGAGAGATTCACTGGGTTTTTTTTTTTTTTTTTTTTTGCTTTTTGGAGACAGGGTCTTGCTTTGTAGTTCAGGCTGGCCCTGAGCTCACTATGGTGCCCAGGCAAGCCGCCGCGAACTCAGCAATCCTCCCGTCTCTGCCTCCCGAGTGCTGGGATTACAGGCGTGAACCACCACGCCCAGCATTATATGTGGTAACCGAGGATCGAACTCAGGTCCTTACGCTTGCGAGGCAGGCACCGGAACCACTGAGCTAACCCTCCGGCCCAGATTCACTGGATTTTAAGAAAAGGAACAAAAATCTTGTAGAAAAGTTATTTTAATAACTTTTGAGTGTGATGGCAAATGTCTGCAGTCCCAGCACTCAGGAGCCTGGAGCAGGAGGATCACTGTGAGTTCCAGTCTGAACTGCATAGAGGGACCTTGTCTTTTTAAGGATTTTTTTTTTTTTTTTTTTTTTTTTGTGGTACCAGGGATCAAACTCAGGCCCTTGTGCTTCCAAAGTAGGGGCGTTACCGCTTAAGCAAAATCCCTGGCCCTAGGACTGTGTCTTTAAACAAAAGAATAAAGGGTAAGTTACTCCTTTGATCACTGTAGCTAGAGGCACAGATAATCAACAGACAATACTCCAGAGGCTGGTTGATGTAGTGCTTTAGCCTGATTTTATTTATTCATTTATTTATTTTTGTAGTGCTGGGGATTGAATCCAGGCCCTAGCGCCGTAGCTTGATTTCTAAAGGATTGTGAGCCACAGCTGTGTAGCCAAAGGGAGAGCATTTCCTCTCTAGATACTCCTCTCTATTAATAAAGTTTGTGTTGTCTGTATGTGGCTTGTTAATGGTAGGAGTGTTAATGACCACAGTTAATCTTCCTTCTCAACTCTTTCCTAATCCAGTCTCTTAAATAGACATTTAAAAAGCTTTTAACTCGTCTTGAATTGGGCACTCATGGGCTTTCGGTGAAGGTGGAGTGATAGTTATCAGCCCATTTAACAAAACCCGAGACAGCCCGGACAGCTGTAATGTGTATCTCTGTGCTGTGTTTTTGTTAAAATGCCACATGGCTGATACTTTAGAAATCATAAATTCAGTGCAAGAAAACATCTTTATAGATGATATTTTAGTTTTATGCTGTATGTGTTACACAATGAAGACCACGGTATTTCAGTATCCATAAAGAGGAAAGAACATAGAGCAGATTAAAATAGTTCTGTAAATTTGGTAGATTTTTATCTTTTGTTTGCTGAATATAGAGGATGCCTGGAAGATAATGCTGTAGCTGGCCATTTAATCTTTTCCTAAACTACTATCTTTCCCCTAGGGCTTTAGGGAAGGAATAGGAACTTCTCAGGCCTGGACCAATTGAAGCTGCTTATCAGTCTGTGTTCAGGGACCTTTCCCTATGTCCTTTTCCTTCCCTTTTCTTTAGTGGTGGCTTTCTCTGCAGGATTTTGCCTTCTTAGCTTATAGAAATTGTAGTGGAACTCTAAATGAAGAGAGAGCTCATTGATTGCATACACATTTTGACAGTTGGCCTGACTACCACCTCCAGATAATCTGGTGAGTAGTTCAAATGAAGCCATATATAAATTGGTTTTTATTGTAGTATTTTTATTTTATTTTATTTTATTTTATTTTATTTTATTTTATTTTATTTTATTTTATTTTATTTTATTTTTTGAGACAGGGTCTCGCTTTATAGTTCAGGCTGGCCCTGAGCTCACTCTGTAGCCCAGGCAAGCCTCAAACTAAGCAATCCTCCTGTCTCTGCCTCCTGAGTGCTTGGTTTACAGGCGTGAGCCACCACGCCAGGCACTGTGGTATTGATTGCTGGTGGGCATGAGTCACCACACCCAGCATTGTAGGTGGTTACCGGGATTTAACTCAGGGCCTTGAGTTTGCAAGGCAGGTGCCAGAACCACTGAGCTAAATCTCTGGCCCTATTTTTATTTTTTTTCAGACAAGGACTGACAGTGTAGTCTAGTCTGACCTTTAACTTGTAGGTAGCTCAAACTGACTTTGAACTCGAGATCTTTCTGCCTCAGTCTCTCAGGTGTTGGGATCGTGGGCCAGTACCACCATACCAGGCTCAATTTTTGTTTTGAACTATAAAAAGAGTTTTAAGTAGGTATAGAGGTACATTCCTACAAGTGGGGCTACTCAGGAGACTGAAGCAGGTTGCGTGGGGGGGGTGGCAAGGGATAAGCATTTTATCTGTAATTGCTGGGAACTGAGAATTTTTAGATGTTTTTATTATTCTCATAGAGAATTGTCCCCTCTTCTGGCTCACCTCCTTGCTTTGTTATGTTTTGGGGTAATAGTCATCTGTTAAGAGTCCCCTGTCTACAGTTTGGAGTGTGGGTTCTAACTGTGCCTGACCACAAAGTCCTTTAATGTTTTTGCAAGACTTTTTGTCCAATTCTGATTGTAAGTACCCTCCCCCAATTCAGAAGACTATGAAGGGAATTTGCCTTAACTCATAGACTTTTTGTTTTGTTTTTTGAGACAGGGTCTCACTGTGTAGTTCAGGCTGGTCTTGAAGTCACTAGTATCCCAGGCTGGCCTTGAACTTGTGAACTCCCACTGATTTGAATTCTGGGATCACAGATATGCACCACCACCCCAAGCCGTGCACATGGTTATTGGGTTTCTCTTTTCTGTGTCTTTGTGGACTCTAGTTGAGGAAATCTGCTTATGAAGGTTAATTGTTTTACCAGAGTTGTGTCTGTATTCAAGAGAAGGCTAAGAAGTGTCTTGCATGAACGATTCTGGAAATTTGAGAAGCTGCTCACCACTTTCCATGGCGATTTCCACAAGGATAAGGTTGAGCTCTTCTCTCGTCTGTCATAGTATCGGGATTCTACCTTAATCACTGTGTCATCCTGCCTTTGGGTCTCATTTCTCAAATGGGCACACTCCCTCCCGGGCCCAGCGTGAGCCACCAGCCTGATGCTTTATCTGCTCCAGGCTCTAGCCCTTAAATTGTCCGTCTGGCTTTGTGTTTCATTTGACCCTAATACACTGGGTCGCAATGTCTAAAAGAGAATTATGTCTCCTCCTCTGTCTGGGTGCATTTCTCATTTCTTACTGCTGCTCCTGAGCAGATCTGTAACTTCAAGGTTAAGATAAGACACATTCCATCAGAACTATGTCGTCATCCTTGCCAGCTCCTGATCTGTGACTGGGAGATTTACAAGACAACTGCGTGCCATTCTTTAAAGAATATTATGGTTGGACTCTGACTCCTGGCATCAGGCCCAATTCGATTTGTCGGCTGTTACAAAACCCATTTCCCAAAGAGACAGGGACCTCAGCCCATGTGCCCTTTGTGCAGCTTAAGGATGAGTCGGATAGAGTGATCTGAGCTCTTATTTTCTGAGGTGTAGGAGGAAGAGTGGACACTATTTTATTCACTGAATTTTCTTTTCTCTTCCTTTCCTCTCTCCCTTCATGTGAGTCAGGGTCAAATACAGGGCCTTATTTTTTTTTTTTTTTTTTTGCGGTACAAGGGGTTGAACTCAGGCCCTTGTGTGTCCAAGATTGGCGCAGTACTACTTGAGCTAAATCCTTAGCCCCATAGGGTCTTACTTTCGTCCTGGGGATGTAGCTCAGAAGTACTGTGCCTGCCTTGAAAATGCAAGTTCCTAGTCCAGGTGCTGGAAAAAAAAAGAAAAAAACAGGACCTCACTTTCACACTTTAGTATTGTGATAGTTCTGTGGCTGACCTCTATTCCTGACCCCCTTTCGCGTGTGTGTGTATGTGTGTGTGTGTTTCTGTGTGTTTTTGTTGTTTTTTGTCTCAGGCTGACTTTGAACTTACTATGTAGTCCAGACCTCAAACTCACAGTGATCCTCCTGCCTCAGCCTCCTGAGTATTGGTATTACAGGCATGCAGAATCACACCTGGAAGAATTAGTCTTTCATTCTGTCATTTCTAGTGCTTTTCTGAATGAGTATTATACTTTACCTTAGAGAGAACCTACTCTGTTTTTTGAAGGCTTATTAGTTTTCCAGAGCCTTAAATGATTCCTTTTTCTGCTATCTCCTAACTTGTTAAGCTGCATGTGACATGGTTTACCAGTTTAGGAACTTGTGAGCTCACATATTTCTTCCTCTGTTGTATTGGCCCTAACACTATTCTATGAAAGATTTTCCTTGGGGAACATAATGGCTCTTTGGTTTCTTTATAAACTCACTCTCCCCATAGGAGATAGGCAGTGGGATTTATCTGACCTGCTTTAATGTTGCTGGGGTTAGATCTAAAATTTATTTTCTCAAGACCGTGCATGGCAAATGAATCACAGAACTAGAACTTTGTTTTAATTTCTTTTTGCTTTTTTTTTTGAGACAGGGTCACACTGTATATACCAGGCTGGCCTTGAACTCACTATGTAGCCTAGGCTGCTGCCCTTGAGCTCTTAAGAAATCCTCCTGCCTCAGCCTCCCCAGTGCTGGGAGTACAGGTGTGCACTACCAAGCCCAGCTCTGTTTTAATGTCTTTGGTTTTGTTTTCCTATCCCTTAATTACATAAGGTTAAGAAAAGTGAGAAGAAAAAGGTAAGAAGCATTAAGGTAGGTTTTTTGATAGCCTTTTCACATTTGAAGAAATCTCCTGTAATTAAAAATGTTTAGTTTGGGGCCAGAGGGTTAGCTCAGTGGTTCCGGTGCCTGCCTCGCAAGGGCAAGGTCCTGAGTTTGATCCCCGGTAACCACATATAATGCTGGGCTTGGAGACACGCCCACCAACAATCAACACCACATACCACAATGCCGGGCGTGGTGGCTCACGCCTGTCATCCCAGCACCCGGGAGGCAGAGACAGGAGGATTGCTGAGTTCGAGGCTTGCCTGGGCACCATAGTGAGCTCAGGGCCAGCCTGAACTACAAAGCGAGACCCTGTCTCCAAAAAGCAAAAAAAAAAAGTTTAGTTTGGTGGCATCACACCTGCCTTGAAAGCAAAAGGTCCTGAGCTCGATCCCCAGTACCAAAAAAATTTTTATTTTGTGCTCCTAACCTTTTGTTTCTTCTGACAGCCAAAATAATGGCCACTGTCCGGTGGCAGCAACTTCTGGCTCTACATTCTTTTGGGACTGGGAATGAGGCTCGGAGGCAGAGCCCTCGCTTAGTTTGTGTGAGCCTGTGGCCTCTGTGTCCTATAGAAAGCAGAGCCGGGCTCCAGGGCTATGTGAAATGTTTGACAGACCCAGATGAAGGAAAAATGTATAGAACTTAGTCTCTTTTCTTTATCAAAGTCTTCCTTTTCTCGAGTATAGTCTTAGAGATTACCGATAGACTATGTCAAGGTATCAAGTGGGTAATAATTACTAAGAAATTAGTTTTATAACGTTACAAGAACAACTAATGAATAGTTCCAATTTACAGTCATGGTGGCAGCTGACTTGTCTTTTCCTCCTTTTTGTAACCACTGTACTTAGGAATTAATTTTTCCCTACCTGTAGTTTGGATTGAAAGGTTTTTGTTTTTTTCTTTATTTTTTTTGTCAGTGTTTCAAGTCATGATTCTGATTCTGTGTCTAGTAATCCTCCCCAGGAAGAAAAGTTCTATCTTTAAAATACTTCCCCTCCCCCTCTTATTATTTCCCCTCAACCGATTTTAATTAACTGTACAGTGACAGATGGTAGAAAAGGCCCTGCCCAAAATGTTTCAAGTGGGCTAGACCGGGGGTGGTTTCTAGGGAGCTTGCTGTGGAAGCACCTAGTATTCCCCTCCCCCTTCCAGTGAGCTGTAATCTTGTTAGATGGTCTTAAAATGCTGTCGATTAATTTGCATTGCTTTTCGAATAAAATTTGAATTTAAAACCCAAGAACCCATCCCCTTGAGCTCTGAATGACTTGGCTTTGAGGCCAAAAGAGGTACCTTCCAACTTTCGCCACCCAGTCTTCACTGAAAAGGAAAGTTAAGCCTTTTAACTTTTCCATTTGCCTCTCCCCCTTAGTCTAGTACGGCTGCCAGTTGCCATAGCAACGGACTGGGACAGCTGCGCAGTGGCGCCCAGGCAGCTGGGTGGGGGCGGGGGAGCTGCCAGCCCGCCAAGCCCCAGACCTGGGAGGGGAGGCCCCTCCTGTTAGGCCAGAGGGAAAGAAAGAACTGGGGCAATCCGGTAGGTAAAGGAGGGAACCCCAATCCATTTACTTCTGGGGGCTTTCTTCTGCATGAAGGTATAAAGGAAAATTTCCTCTTCCCTCCCTCAAACTGAAGAACACATATGTAAATCTTTGTTTTTCCTGGTGAAGCAGGGGAGACCGTAGCCACAATGCTTCACTGCATGCATCTAACATGGGGCTGGTTTTAACCCCAGCGCTCTGACCTAAACTGCTCAGCTCCCGGAAATTCCAAGGTGAGTGGGGGTGGGGGCGGGTACTCTCCCTGGAATATGACATTTCCTGTCTCTGGTGAGGTCGGAGGCAGTATTTTAAATACAGCAAATCAGAGAGGTTTTCTTGAAGCTTAGCAGTCTAATAAATTCATGGAAAAATTATTTTAAAGCCTCCTACCTACATTATCCCATGTCCCCCTTCCAATTAAAGTATTTTAGGGAAAACTTCGCTTTATCATGGAGCAGTAATTGGGTACAGGCAGTTCTTCAGGTGGACATACCTATTTCTGGTAAGTTCTGGAGATAAGGTTTCCAACAATATATTCTTGAAATTATTTCTTAAAATTTACTAATTTGAAGTGAATTGATAGATACAACTTTTTGTGCACACTTGAACATAATTCTGAGATTAGTGACCCTTTTTATTCTTCCAAGTAGTTTTCTGGTCAAGATGAAAATATTTTAAAGTTTTTAAGAATATTTTCAAAGATTATAGCAAAATAAAAATGGAGTTCAGCTAAGATAACAGTTCTAGTACTCTATAGTCCATACTGTAGGCACCATTTAACATGGTGAAGGACAGATTCTTACAAATGATTGTGGAAACAACAGTGTGGAAATTAAAAAAAAAAAAACTGAATTCTCTGCTGAGCACCCCCTGATGTGCATATTTCTGGGTTTAACTGAATTTCCATTTGTGTCGCCTTGCTTCAGCTTCCTTGGGCCTATGAATGGCTCCTCTGTGCTTAGAGGAGGCTTCGTGTTGATGCTGAGTCTGGAGCCAGACTTTTTTTCCTCTTCCTTTTTGGCCCAATCAATTTCAGTTAAGAGAAGAGGCACCTCCTTAACTGTTTGGGTTAGTTGAGCCCTGGGAGTTACTGAACAATCCAGTGACTGATTTGATTTTAGGACTAAAAATTTTTTTCCCTCTTTTTCACTCCCATCCTCAAATGAGTTTGCTAAATAGGAGGCTTAGTGTGCTTGAGGTGTCAGTTTTGCTTTTGTGAACTGATGGATGCTATAACGGGGACAAACTCAGTTTGTGTGAGGGAAATGTACCGAGTCACTGAAGACGTGGTGAAAGATCCCTTAGCAGGCCTTTTTTATTTTTGCCTTGCCAAGAGACCAGTCAGGAGGCTCAGAGTAAAGTTATATTTTGGTGACTTTTTTCCTTTTTATAAACTCTTATTCACATTGGAGGGAAGAGTTTTCCTTCTGTCTTTGTAAATTTTCCCAGAGGCTTACTACATTTCTGAGTTTCTGGTTTATGAACAGAAACGTAGCCAAGACACATACTGCACTATTTAACCTTTTGGAATATGAAAATAGAGATTCCAGCAACTGCCATCTAATCATTTTGATCTCTTTAAATGAAAAGAAAATTGTAGTTGGGGAAATGAGGATCGACTCATTTTTTTAAATTAAATTCTTAGGGATTACAAGCGTGTTCTCCCACACTCTGCCTTTTTTTTGAGACAGGCTCTCGCTTTGTAGTTCAAGGCCTGCCTGGGATACATAGTGAGTTCGTGACTAGCCTGAACTACAAAGTGAGACCTTGTTTCAAAAATATAAACAAACAAACTAAATTGAATTCTTAGGGATTGTCTATACAGTGATTACAGATGTAAGAAAAGGGCACCTAGCAACTTGGTGTTATACCCTTCTCTATCGAATCAAAACGAGAGTCTTTAATCCTGACCCAGCTTGTTAACCATTTTATCCTTCCCCTTTGCAGGAACCCGGTGGCCTTAGTCCTTCAGGTGGAACAGTGTGCGACATGGGAAAGAAAACTAAGAGGACAGCTGACAGTTCTTCTTCAGAGGATGAGGAGGAGTATGTCGTGGAGAAAGTATTAGACAGGCGTGTGGTGAAGGGGCAAGTGGAGTATCTGCTAAAGTGGAAAGGCTTTTCCGAGTAAGTGCTTTTTTCAGGCCGGAAGACGACAAAGAGAAACCTTCAGTGTACTTACTCATGAGCCACTCATTTGTATCTTTTCTCTCCTCGTCAGCAAACTACACAGACTCCCTCCTCGTGGACTTAGTGTCCTAGTGACTTGGCTTTTTTGAGGCACTTTACTGATGTGGTTGAGGGGGGCACAGCACTGGGAGGCAGAGTGCAGTGGTCCAGATTACTTCGCTACCACTTGTAGTTCTAGCTGGGTGAGCTGGCTAGTTTCCTTTATATTTGTCACAAGAAAGTAAGGATAAGAAGTAGTTTATGGTTGTACTACCCTAAACATACTTATTTTTGTCTGATCTTGGAAGCTAAGTAGGGTCAGGGCCCGGTTAGTACTTGGAAGGGAGAAATAGTATTTATTTTTTTTAAATTTATTTTATTTAGCCAGGCGTGGTGGCTCACGCCTGTAATCCCAGCACTTGGGAGGCAGAGACAGGAGGATTGCTGAGTTCGAGGCTTGCCTGGGCTACATAGTGAGCTCAGGGCCAGCCTGAACTACAAAGTGAGACCCTGTCTCAAAAAAAACAAAAAAAGTGCCAGGCGTGGTGGCTCACGCCTGTAATCCCAGCATTTGGGAGGCAGAGGCAGGAGGATTACTGAATTCAAGATTTGCCTGGGCTACATAGTGACCTCAGAGCCAGCCTGAACTACAAAGCGAGACCCTGTCTCAAAAAAAAACCACAAAATTTATTTTATTTATTTTAAAATTGACTTTATTGGTACATTTTATATGCACAGTATGGTCACAATCAACATTGAGAGTTTGTACCAGTACCTGACAAAACCTAATTCTCATGAGAAATAGTATTTAAACAAAGCTGTTGGGTAGATAGATCTACAGAGCCTGACAGAAGCACAGTGTAGACCTAAACTCTTACTAATACTCTTACAATTTAGATAAATATGTATATATAAGTAATAAGCAGAGCACGGTGGTTATCCCAGCATGAGAGCTTGAGGCAGAAGAATCAGTTCAAGTTTAGCCTGGGCAATTTAATGATTTAGTGAGACCGCAACTCTTTGTTTTTCAAATGTTCTCTCCACAAGTGTTTTTTGTTTTGTTTTGTTTTGTTTTAGAGACAGGGTCTTGTATTGTTCAGGCTGTCCTATGGCAGTTCTGCTGCCTCAGCCTCCTGAGTGTTGGGGCTACAGATTTGGACCACCATACTCACACCTAGCACTCACAATAAAGGGTTGGAGGCCTGCTATGTTGGTACACATCTATAGTCCCAGCACTTGGGAGACTGAGGCAGGAGAGTCTGGATTAGTTCGAGGTTGGCCTGGACTACATACTGAGACCTTATCTCAGGAAAAAAAAGATTGGGGAGCTAGGGATGTAGCTCATTGTGAAGATCTTGGGTTCAATCCCCCAGTACAAAAAAGAAAGGAAAGAGGGGTCAGTTGTCAGTTGTATAACCTGTGGTTCTCTAGAATTGGGTATTGGAATCCAAATGAGGCAGGCATTTTATAAAAATTTCAAACAGCCCAGGTGTAGTGACACACACTTTTTTTTTTTTTTTTGAGACAGGGTCTCGCTTTGTAGTTCAGACTGTTCCTGAGCTCACTACGTAGCCTGGGCAAGCCTTGAACTCAGGTATCCCGCCTCTGCCTCCCAGGTGCTGGGATTACAGGTGTGAGCCACTACGCCTGGCTTTTTTTTTTTTTTTTTTTTTTTTTG
>PVIC010050518.1:0-12787 GCA_004025085.1 Thryonomys swinderianus
TCGGGGTCGGGTAGGGGCTGTGGAAAGAACGGGGCCCATCAGGGAGCCCAGAGTCCCCACGACAAGTGCACCCCGTGGAGAGGTGCACAGACAGCGCGGGCAGTGCTCTGCGACGCGGTCACGCGCACGCGGGGTCCGAGGAACTGCCCTACCCGGCCCGAGTCCGCAGCGGGACCCAGAGGGGCCTGCTTCAGCTCCGTCTTCACCGCGGGGAACGCGCTGCTCCGCATGGAGCCCGAGCGCCGCCGAGGGACTAAAGGCTCTCCAGGGGCTCCGGGGGCAGGGGGCGTTTGTGCGGGAGCGCGGCTGCTGGGGAGGCTGGCGCAGGAGGGCGCGAGGTCGGCGCGCGAAGCTCAGGGGGACTGTGTCAAAGGAAAACACAAAAATGGAGGCCGAGCTCATGCCTGTAAGCCCAGCACCTGGGAGGCTGAGGCAGGAAGACGTCGAAGACCACGGCTCGCATACAGCTGGAGGCCACCTGAGATACGTTAGCCAGATCCAGTCTTCAAAACTGCAATGATGGGCTGGGGATTTAGCTCACTGCTTCCGGCGTCTGCCTTCCAAGCGCAAGGTCCCGAGCTCGATCCTCTGGCGCCGCACACCACAGTGCTGGGCGTGGAGACTCACGCCTGTGATCCCAGCGCTCGGGAGGCAGAGGCAGGAGGACTGCTGAGTTCCAGGCTTGCCTGGGCTACATGGTGAGCTGAGGGCCAGCCTGAACTACACAGCGAGACCCTGTCTCAAAAACAAAACAAAATTGAAATGACGTGAACGGCCGGGAGGCAGCTGGATGATACCTGAGCTCAAGCCCCAGAGACTCACCTGCTCAGGCTGTCCCTGAGGCGAGCGCAAGAAGCCGGGCGGGGCCCCCCGAGGCGTCACCATTGGTCTCCCGGAAGGTCGGGGTCCGGGCTACCTGGCCTGGGAGGGTCGCAGGGCGGGGAGCAGAGGTTCCAAGGTGAAGCTGAGCCCGCTGGCCAGGGACGAGGCCGCATACACCCGGCGCGGGACAGGCTTGCTCGCTGGACGCAGTTTCGCGGCCGTGGCGTAGCCTAGCAACCGTGGGCGGGAAGCTGGGGGCAGGAAGGGCGGGCCCGGACAGCAGGCCCCGCCCCCGACTCCTCCCAAAGCCGGAAGCGGAGCGCGCGGAGACCGGCGCCGGCGCCTTCCCTCCCTCTCTACGCCTCTTCGTTTCTCCCCAGCCTCGGGACTTCCTGCTTCGGGGCCGACTTCCCTGTCCAGCGCGCTCCACCTCCAGTCAGAAAGGAAAAACCACCTTCTTCGCTGAAAACTCCAAGAAACAGGCCCGTCTCCAAGCAACCCACCAGTCAGTCTTAAAAATGGTGGACTCTGCAGTGCCGGGCGTGGTGGCTCCCGCCTGTCATCCCAGCACTCGGGAGGCAGAGGCAGGAGGACTGCTGAGTTCAAGGCTTGCCTGGGCTACATAGTGAGCTCAGGGCCAGCCTGAACTACCAAGCGAGACCCTGTCTCAAAAAAAAAAAAAAAAGTATTGTGTGAGAAGGCCCAGTCTGCAGGCCTTGGGCCCTGAAGTCGGGGGCTGACAGCTCGCCGAGAGCCTTGGCGCGGAGGAAGGGACCCTGTGCGGATGAATTTGATGAGCGAAGCAGAAATCTGAGCCCGCGAACATTCCTAGCTACGGGGATGCCCTGTGAGCCCTTGCTCCTACATGAAATACGCCGGCACGCGTGTAAAGAGCGCACTGTCTCTGCTGCGAGAAGCCGGAAGTGGAAATAAGGACTAAAATGGGTAAGATCCTGGGGAACGGGAAGAATGGGAAGCAGCATGTCGGAGAGGAAGCAAGGGTGAAGAAAAACGTGAACTTGAAAATATAAACAGCTTTTGTACCTAGGGAGAGGAGGGCCGGGTGCACCCCAAGGGCGCGAACTCTGGTGGGGGTCGCACACCCCCAAGCACCTGTCAGGGTTTTGCTTCAGAAATAAAAAAGGGCAATAAATGCACTCCATTCTGTATGCCCAGAGCAGTAAGAATTTTTGATTGAGAAACAGGGTCTCGCTTTGTACCTCAGGCAAGCCTCAAACTCTGCAATCCTCCTGCCTCTGGGATGACAGGCATGGGCCACCAGGCCAGCCACTGCGGTGTGTGGTACCGGGGATCGATCGCAGTACCTTGTGTTTGCCAGGCAGGCGGTGGAACCACTGAGCCAAATTCCTAACCCCCAAACCCCTGGCCCCCAAATTTTTAATTAAAAGGGCTGAGGGTTTAGCTCAGTGGTTCTAGCGCCTGCCTCCCTGTGCAAGGTTCTGAGTTTGATCCCACTACCGCAAAAAACAAAAAAACCTGTAATTTTAGGCATATATGGGAAGTAGAATCCAAACTACTGCTGCCTGTGGTTAACTTCAGGGCTATCACGGGATATGTACTTTTACTGAAGGCTATAAAACACCTTTATTTCTCTCAAACTGTACCACAGTAATCATTTCCAGGACTTTAGATCACACAGAGCCCACCCAACAGTGTCCGGCGCAGGCTGCTCTCCCAGTGCCTCCAACCGCACCACAAATTCGGTACTGGTTACTTCACCGAAGTAACCGGTTTACAACACTGAACAAATAACCAAGCAGAAGTATAAAAAGAGTTTTATTAGTGCATATATACAAAATTTACAAGGTCAGAAGAAACTGGAGAAATACAAACAGCTTTAAAACACAAGTTGCTTTTTCTTCAGTTTAAAGTGACTTTACCTGATTGTGATAGAACAGAAAAGTACACAACAGCAAACTGCCTTTTAAATACTGGAATTTTATGGAGACCATGTTCACATGGAGCAGGTGTGTCTTCGGGGACAGGCATAACAATGGACACACTAAACACAGACTGGCCCTCGCACAGGTGCTGCCATGTGTACGGGAATGTCTCACGCCGAGGATCTGAGCCGCTGTGCCCACTGCTGCCCGGGTTACATCCAGCCCGACGGGGACACCTTGTCCCGGGTGTGTCAGCAGAGACTCAGCCTCCAGGGCGGCAGGAGGAGGTGCCAGTGAGGCAGGGCAGACAGAGCTGCTTCTTAATTGCACTTGTGCGGAGTGGAAGTCGGAGCCACGTCAGGATGTCAGGACGGAGGCGGCTCTTGCAGGCCCCAGAGAGGGGAGAGGTGGCGGCCTGCGCTCCTGCCCAGCCTGCAGGGCGTCAGTGAGGCAGGCAGGATGCAGCTGTCCCATCACCTCCTTTGGCAGAACCAAGCAACGACATTCCCAAGTGGAGACCTCTGCGGAGGACTCTGCCTGCAGGTGCCCGTGCTCCCCGGAACTTTAGTTTATTGGACAACAGTTAAGACTGGTTAGGACTCTGAACCGGACAAAACAAAATCATTTAAACATACTCAAACTATGTGTTTGGAGCCATTTTCCTTCTCTTTAGTCGTGCTCGCCAATCCTCAGGAAGGGCTTCAAAGTTAGCATTTCTCTCTGCCATGCCACTGCGGAAACAGCACACAGGTCCACTCAGCACAATGAACAAAATGCACTTCTAGCAAATAAACCCTCCAATGAGCCTCCGCCAGCTCTTGGGACCCGTGGCCTCACCTGACCAGCTGCTGCTGCTTCCACTCCTCGATGCGCTTCTGCGCCGTGGACTCCCGGTCCTCCTCGCTGGAGCTCGAGTTTTCCTCTTCATCTAACTCGCGCTGGATACTCTGCCACTTCTTCACCAAGGACGGCATTTTGGTTTTACTCTTCTTCCCCTGTAACAAAGAGGGAAGGCTCAAAAGGACATAATATAGAAAACAAGGAAATGGCTCCTATATACCAGCAATCAAGAGCTTTCCTTGGTTCTGAAGAGTAAGGGTGGTTAAGAAACGTGGAATTAAATCACATCAGAAAATTTCCTTCAGCTGCCTCCTCAGGGCTGCACACGGAGCAGCAAGCGACAGGCCCCGGCCAGGAAACCCAACACGGCTGCCTGGGCCTCTCCTCAGCCAGTGTTCCCCGCAGGGATAAACCAAGAGGCCCAGGAAACAAAGACCCAGCCCTTCAGGAGAGTGCCACAGGGCCACCAGCAACCCAGTGCGGAGAGGCGGGGCAGGCGTAGGGCTCTGGCAGCACCAAGATGCGGCACCATCACATGCCGTTCTTTGGTTTCCTTTTCTAAGCTACGGACAGCAAACACACTTGGGAAGTAAAGAAAAATGTGCCATGTCCGCCTCAGCAGAAGCTAGTGTCCCGGGTGCCCGCTTTCTGACACAGCTTCGGATGGCGCCTCCCTCCAGCCCCCGTGAGCCGGCACTGCTGCTCTGGACGCCTTTCCTTTCCCCACGCATGCCAACTCCCACCCCTTGTGCTTCCGTGACATGCCACCCCAGGAAGCTTCCACTGCAGGAAGCACAAAAGAAGCAGAGTCCGAGGCCAACCCTGCGAGCGCTCCTGACGGCGCAGTCAGGAACAGCCTTGCTGAGGAAAGCCGGTGCCGTGTGCAAGCAGAAAACCAGAGGAGAGGCCCAGCTTTACTGGGGCCTCTGTACCGGGCCATATCCCTAGTGGTTTTGGTTTCTAGGACAGGGTCTCACCATGCAGTCCAAGCTGACCTTGAACTCCAGTACGTGTAGCCCAGGCTAGCCTCAAACTCACGGTTCATCCTCCCACCCCAGCCTCCTCAGTGCTCTGATGACACGTGTACCGTCAAACCTGCCATCAAATATTCTTGCTGATTGAAGAGCCTGTTGGGGATCTCTACTGAGAACGGTGACGCACTCTAGATGCTCAGGCTAGTGGCCATGAAAAGCAGTGGTAGGAGGTGTGACGACTAGAGGGGGCTGCAGGCGGCTGCGACTGATGTGAAAGGGAACGTGTGTGTGTGCGAACAAGCACGAGAGCACACAGACTCAGCAGTCACAGGCACAAGACCCACAGGTGGGAATCAGTTCTGTGTCTGCACCTATTAGCGGTGACCCAAAAGTAAATGAAAAACAATCCCACTTCAAATACCACCCCAAAGAACAAAGAATAAGCGGAACCCACAAGGTACAAGATTTACACTGCAAACTACAGATCCTCCCAAAAGCAATGCATGTGAAGGTGTTGTGTCCATGCTGGGCCGAGCCTTGTGGTAGAACGCCTGCCCAGCAGTGGCCTGTCCTGGGTTCAGTCCTTGCCCCGCAGAGCAACACAGCTACAGAACCGACTCTGTGCGGCAGTGGCAAGGTGCATACACTGTGGGACAGGGCTGCACTGGTGTGTGGTAGTGGGGAGGAGTGGTCTCAACTCTGCTGGAAAACCGGCTGCGTATTGCAAAAGGTAAGTTGGCAACTTGCTTCCTATCACGCTGAGGAAAAGAGACACTGACCCGAAGTCAGGCCAAGGAAGAGCCTAAACACATGTTTTAGTTTGTTTTTGGTACTGGGGAGTACTCTGGACTTTGAGCTTATGAGGCAGGCACTGGACCCCTGTGTTAAATCCCTAGACTACACACAGGTTTTAAAACCATGGAACCTCAGCCTGACTAAGGCCATCGCTGCCGCTGAGAGGACATCACGGTCCAGAGGAACCACAGCAGGGGAGGACACTGGTTACTGCTGGTCTGAGCTTGGGAACGACACGTGATGGCTTAAGAGAACACTCTGAGAAGTGGGGCACACTCAGGCTGTGTGTGGTGACAAGAACCCTGAACAAAAGGCCCAGGGCTTTGGCTCTGTGGCCCACTGTGATGCTGAAGCGGTGGACACAGCACTGTGGGCCCTGGCACACCAAGTGACAGCTGTAGTAGGGCCCAAGAGAACCACTTCTAGAAAGTTCAGAAAGCCCCCACGACTAACAAGGAATATTTCTGTGGGTATCTTAGCAAGAAAGACAGCGAAGGGCTGTCAGGAAATGCAGGCCCAAATGCCCCAGCAGGGCTGTTAAAATCTGCCAGAGAGGGCTGGAGGGTTAGCTCAGTGGTTCCAGCGCCTGCCTCGCAAGTGCAAGGTCCTGAGTTCGATCCCCGGAAACCACATACAATGTTGGGCCTGGAGACTCACGCCCACCAGCCATCAATACTGCATACCACAGTGCCGGGCGTGGTGACTCACCTGTAATCCCAGCACTCGGGAGGCAGAGACACGAGGATTGCTGAGTTTGAGGCTTGCCTGGGCTACATAGTGAGCTCAGAACCAGCCTAAACTGCAAAGCAAGACCCTGTCTCAAAAACCCCCCCCAAAAAACCAAAAACAAACAAACAAAATCTGCCAGAGAGAGAATGATGACCCAAACACAAAGGTCACTGCTGGTCAACAGGAAACACTACTGGTTCAGGACTGACACAGCCACAGCCTGCAAAAAGTACAGCTACTGATTACTGAAACGTAGATGTGCACCCAAGGGCTTTCATCTGCTTTAGCTTTGTCTTGTGGCTTTTCATTACATCAGGTATACTGCCTTGTGAATTGTGGTAGTACTATTAGGAATAAAGAACCAAGGAACATACTTAAAAAAAATTAAAAAGCTATGAACCTCTCCCCTGTCTTTTCACTGCCAGGGTTGAACTTACACTTGTGAGGTGGTTGCTGGAACCACTAGGCTATATCCCCATCCCAACTATGAACCTCTTAGAAGAAAACATGAATAAATCTTCATCACTTCCCAATGAATTATAAATATGGCACAAAAAGGATAATTCACAAAAGGTAAAAAAGATTAAACTGGACTTCTAAATAGAATGCTTTGTGGTTCGTGTATATAATCCCAGCACTCTGGGAGGCTAAGCCTAAGACAGGAAGATCCCAAGTTCAAGCTCAGGATAAACAACTTAGACCCCTGAGTCAAAAAATGAAAAAGGGTTGGGGATTTTGCTCAGTGCAAAGGCCCTGGGTTCAACTCCCAGTACCAAGAACATTTCAAAAAACAAATACATTTGGGCCAGAGGGTTAGCTCAGTGGTTCCGGCACCTGCCTTGCAAGTGCAAGTTCCTGAAGACACGCCCACCAACAACCAACACCGCATACCACAGTGCCGGGCGTGGTGGCTCACGCCTGTCATCCCAGCACTCTGAAGGCAGGGACAGGAGGATTGCTGAGTCCGCGGCGGCTTGCCTGGGCACCACAGTGAGCTCAGGGCCAGCCTGAATTACAACGCGAGACCCTGTCTCCAAAAAGCCAAAAAAAAAAAAGATGGTTCATTTTAACCAAGTGTGGTGACACAAGCCTGAGAAGCCAGCGGCCTGAGAGTGGGGCAAGAGGATCCAAAGCCTGAGCCCAGCCCAGTAATTATTGAGACCTTGTCTTAAAGTTAAAAGTATAAATACCTTCTTCTTCTCACTCTCTTTTTTTCCCCTTTCGTAGTACTCGGGATTGAACTCAGAACCTTGCACTTGCCAGGCAGGTGCAGAAGCATCCCCAGCTACATCCCCAGCCATAAAAGTAAAAATACCTTAAAATACTTAACACACTTCAGGCGAGACCCACCTTGTCTTTCTTTCCTTTCTTCGTCTTCTCTGGGGGTGGCCCTTTGGGAGCCGGCGGTGGCGGTGGTGTAGGAGGCGGCGGCGGCGGCGGCGGAGGCGGCTCTACGATCGTGGTGGCCGGGACAGACCCGCGGGCCTGCACTGGCTGCAGAGCGGCTGCCGTCACACCCATGGGGACCGAGCAGTCACTGTAACTCATGATGGCTGGCGCGGCGGCCAGGCCCAGGTAGCTGGACTGCAGACTTAACCCTCTGGCCTGGTGACTGACAGCCGTCGCTGCGTGGCTAAGGGACATGGGCTGGTGTCCAATCCCTGTGGACTGGGGACCTGGCACAAAAAATGCAACAGTATGAGAAGATGGGGACAAAACCAAAGCAGGACCTGGAAGGAAAAGAGAAGCGAGGGATGCAAGGCTTACAAAATGATTTCAAAACACCTCCTCAAAACATAACCAGCCAGGCATGGCAGCACATGACTACTCCCATCACTCAGGAGGCTGAGGCAGGAGGACCGCTCTGAGTATGAGGCCAGCCTGAACTACACAGAAACTGCGGAAGGGAGGAAGGAAGGAGAAAGAAAGAAGAAAGAAAGAAAGGGAAAACCAAACCCAGAATTCTATTTGCTGGTAGCAAACAGCGACTGCCAAGTAACTGAGCACTAAGGTACTTATGCACCAAAATCACTCGAGATGAGCGACACGCAGAAGGCAAGGGGAAGGGTGGCAGTCCGCATGGGCGATGCCGCCCTGGGCTCGGCAGTGAGCTTCCCCCCTCCCCCGGCTGAGGGTGGGCTCACCCGTGGCCACCGGGGGCTGGCTGTAGATGACCGGGGAGCCCCCGATGGTGGCGGACCGCTGGACCACCACGCTGGTCAGCTCGGAGGCTTTTCTCTTCACTGCCTTAGTGGAAGGAGAACTGGACACGGGGGCATCCACGGCGCTCTGAAACACACAACAGGTCAGGGGGCGGTGGCCTGGCGACACGGTGCCGACCACGCCTCCGGGGCGCCCGGGACACCCACCTGGGTGGTGACCACTGCGGCCTGCGCTGCTGGTTTCAAAGGCGTGTCCTCCTCTGTCCCTGGGGCAGGAGGCTCCTCGCTGCCCTCGTCCTCCATCTCCACCTCCTGGATCTCACTGTCTTCTGCCGGGGGTGGCGGAGGGGGTGGAGGGGGCGGCGGGGACTCTGGAGGGGGTGGAGGGGGTGGCGGCATCTCCAGAGGCAACGGTGGCTGGAGCACAGGCACATTGGACTGAAGCAGGGTCCAGAAGGGAGTAAGTGGCATGAGTGATGAAGACGACACTTGACCAGGAAAGGGCTCTTTACAGAGGGAACCTACGGACACAGAGAGCAGTCAGGGAAGAGGCGCCACGCGGAAGCCGTGGCCAGCCTTCAGGTCGGGCCAGGGCACAGGAGGGTGGCCAGACAGTGGAGCGGGTCCCAGGACAGGGCTCCGAGCCAGGGTACAGGCAGCAGGCTGGACGGCAGCTAAGCGCTCGCTGGCTCAGAGAGGCCGTCTGCACCTGAAGTGGAGACACTTGCCAACCCCTGCTTGCTCCTGAGCGCACCCTGTGACACGGCTCCACGCCCTCCTCAGCACGGGAGTGGCCCGAGGCGTGGGCCCCACCCCGGTGCCAGCTGCACCCCTCTGCTACGCTGGCACGGCGCACTGCCGGTGCACCCTTCCTTCGTGTCTGTGTCAGTCTCCCGCACGTAAATCACAGCAACGAGGTGAGGGGCCACGCTTAGTCGTGCGAGGACGCGGGGGGATGTAGGAAGGCACATCTGCCAATAACGACAACGCAGATCTCCAAAGCAGGGTGTAAGACGCAGAGGGTCTGAGGCTGCTTTTTCTCAGATCCGAGTTAAGAAAATGCAGCGGCAGCATTTCCCAAACGTGGCAATAGCCACGGGGCCTCCGGGGGCCGCCCTGGTGGGAGCACTGTCACAACAAGAAAGGGGTGTACTTACTCGGAGCCTTCCCCACCCTCCTCTGCGTCAGGAGGGAAGAGCCACAATATAGGGACTATTAGATCTACGTCCCAGGAGTGCTGAGGGGTTTTCTCCCTAAAATCACAGAATTTAGGAGTAGAAGAGACATAAGAAACCATCTCATTTGCTCTCTCATTTTAAAGGCACTGAGGCTCAGGCCTGACTCCCAAGATCACGGGGCTAATGGCCGGCCACACCAGAGCCCAGATCCGATCCTAGCACGCACTTCCTAGCTCACCAAGGAGGCGGAGCAGGAGTCCAAGAGATTCAGAACTCTCACAATCAATCTCACTTTTCATGGACTCCGGGTGCCACTACCTGTCACACTCCACGGTCTAAAGCTGCAGAAGCGGGTGTGGCAGTGCATGCTTGGGACCCCAGCGCTCAGGAGGCTGAAGCAGGAGGGTGGCAAATTTCAAGGCCAATGGTCACAGAGACCTTCCCTCAAAAATCCCCCCAAATGGGCCGGAGATTTAGCTCATTGGTTCCAGCACCTGCCTCATAAGCACAAGGTCCTGAGTTTGATCCCGGTAACCACATACAGCAATGCTGGCCATGGTGGCTTATGCTTATAATCCCAGCACTCAGGAGGCAGAGGAAAGAGGATTGCTGAGTTTGAGGCTTGCCTGGACCACATAGTGAGCTCAGGGCCAGCCTGAATTACAAAGCGAGACCCTGTTCCTCCCCCGCAAAATCCCCCCAAAATACTGCACTGGCAGCACTTGACAAGGAAAAACCCAAGCGATCAATAGGTATCTGGCATTTAGATCAGCTTTGCTTTTATGGAACAGAGAGATGACACACGGTGTAAAGACTAACATGGCTCATGCTGTTTCTGTATGAGGAGCCATCTTTACTACAACAGAAAATGCCACTGAAAAACTTTGGAGCAGAAAATAGTTTTCCAGCTAATATAATTCAAACGACTCATTACATTTTTGTATTTGGTATTACGGGATATTAACTGATACGCTAACTTTCAGACAAAGTCGGAGTATGGCCACGAAGTCTGTATGAGACCACAGCACACCAAGAGTGCATCATAATTAGCTGGGGATGGTGGCAAGTTCAAGGCCAGCCTGAACCACAGAGCGAAGCCCTGTTTCAAAAAAGTTACATCAGCATTATGTTAATAAACATTGGAGACGAAGAATTATTAACTAAAATTTAAACTTCCTTCTACTGAACTAGCCACAGCACAGGAGTGGAGCTGGCAAAGTGGGGCTCCTCATCCAGCAGCAGTGGGTGACACCAGACGTCGGGTGGGGGGCTCAGGTCACACAGCAGATTCAAAGTCAGCAATCCCAATATCTGCCTAACGACTTCCCACCAAGTTCTTTGGAATGAAATTCAGCTTGTCTAAACAATAACAACATCTGAATACTTGACTCTCAAACCAAGTTCACTCTGAGCATATGAGCTGCACCTTAAACATTTATAATTACCTTTGGGTTAAATACAAACACAGGAAACCCAAGTTTGGATACCATCGACATCTATGAAAACAATGGTTCTCTTTGTTCTAAACTTAATCCAGGCAGCTTTTCTCTCATGCAAGAATACTTAATTCTGAAGTCCCGAGATTAAAATGGCCTATCAATTTTTATCATGTGCCTAGAGATTTTAGAACTGTCAGGTTGAGACAGAATGGTATGGGGGAACAAATTTTTACTTCAAGATTTTTTTCTAAGCATGTGGATTCATACTTGTTAGCAGCGGCTGTTATTCAGCCCCACACTTGCTTACTGCCAGAAACCATCTCATTTTAAAGGCACTGAGGCTCAGGCCTGATCCCCAAGATCACCTGGCTAGTGGCTGGCCACACGGGAGCCCAGGTAGCTTGCTATCTCCAGTAAGAGACCAGCTTAGCAACTTAGTTTAAGTATTTCCATGGAGATTACAAGAGCAGCTGAATGTAACTTCAATGATACCTGCTGGCGAGATGGGCCCCCTGGATATCGCCAAGTGTCACCTGTTTGTGGACGTGAGGGCTCGACGTGGAGGTGACTGCGGACAGAGCTGAAGCTCGGCAGGCAGAACCTTCGCAACAGATGCGAGGGCCAGGCGTGCCTCCCGGGACCACACCGCGAAAGGGAAGAAAACGTGCAACTTCCTTGGCTCTTTGTAGTGTAGTCATTTTCTGTTTTGTTTCAGGTGGTGCTGGGCCGGGGGCGGTGACCCCACGGCAGGCGTGCCGCAGCACCTACTGTGTCACTAAGGCTCTAAGAGTTTGCCATCGCTGTGCCAGGCTCAGGCCGTGATGAACCCTGCTGGTCCTTCTTCATCTTTCTTCCTTATTTTCTTCTGAAATACTCGGGACTGACCCCTGGGAGTGTGCTGACCACAACCTCAGCTTTAATACAGTTATTTCCCCTTTTGTATAAGGAGTCATGTGCTGTATGAAATACATAAGATTTTATTACATAAGTTTCATTACAGAAACTAATAGTCTCTACAAACTAAATTTATCTTTTGGAGTCAAGGCCTCATTCTTCATCTCAGCTGACCTCCAGGTTGTGATCCTCCCGCCTCAGCCTGTCAAGCACTAGGATTCCTGTGTACCACCGCACCTGGCTTCACTGTGTGGGTGGGGAGCCCTGGGCACTAACACAAGGCTTTTGTGCTTTGCTACATCTCCATTCCTTTTCGTAGGTTTCACCGTAAAGACAGTGTCTTGCCAAGTTTCCTAGTTGGAACCTGAACTTACAGTCTCCCAGAGTGCTGGGCTAGCTATGTCTGGCTGTTGCTAATCGGCAAAGAGTGACTCAGATCTTGCACTCGTCAGTGCTATGTACTTGTTAACATACGTGGCCCTCAGCTCTGGAGCTGTGGTCACCGCGGGAACTCAGCTGAGAAGAGGCGGTGCGGTCCGTGGAGCCATCTGCTCAGAAGCCCCACCGAGCACCGGCAGACGGACCTGGGGTGCACCACCACGGTCTGCGGCAGGACCCTGCAGCCAACAGTGTCACAGCATGGTTTTTGACAGGGAGAAGACAAAGAACTCAGCTCTTCATCCTCCATTTACCAACAAACTTATTTTCAAAGCTCTATTACCTTAGAAGTCACCCACAGGCCCTTGTCTTCTGCCACTCTAACAACCAGCTGACAAGTCTTACTGCCAAAGGTTGTTAATCATGGTCTATGCTTCATTATTTACTTTTATTTGCCACTCTCAGTGAAATGGACTTGGGAAAAGGTAATTTCTTTTGTAAAGTGGCAATCAAGTTTTGGCTCTTGCCATTAGATCTGCACAGCAACAGAGGAGCCAGCAAAGTCCTTGCCCAGCTAACAGAATCCCTCTGGCAGCAGCCTCAGCGGTGACTCTCGGGTCCGAATGCTCTGGCTACCCTGTGGCCACAGTGTGGACCAAGTGTCCTCATGCC
>PVIC010050519.1:0-13626 GCA_004025085.1 Thryonomys swinderianus
TTAAAATGTAACCTCTTTTCTCCAAGGTTTGTGGTGGACAAATACCTAAACTGACCATTTCAAGATAGAGATACTATGACTGAGAAACTCACACCCAGTCCATGAAGTGGAGTGAAGACTTCCTGCACAAGAGGATGTTTCTTATGAATTGTGCTCACTAAGTTGGAGTTAGTGGCAGCCACGGTTTATGGAGCATTAACTGTGTCAGGAAGTAACTGAAGGGAATATACATACCTGCTTCATGAAATCTTTGTGTAAACTTATGAAGTCACCATTATGTTTTTTTTTTTTTTTTTGACAAATGACAAAACTGCAATACAGAAAGGACACATGGCTTAGTCAGAAGTGATGACTAGCAAGGGGTAAAATCAAGGTCTGAGTTCCAGAAATCTGAATCTAGAACTTGCAGTAACCATTGGGTATTGCCATGGGAAGACACGTGGGAAGGGCAGGCCTGACAGAGGGAGGAGCCTGAGCGAAGGTGGGGACAGTGGGAGGCGTGCACAGGCGCTCAGAGAGCAGAGAGGCAGGAGGAGGGGGAGATGAGGCGGGGAGGTGTGGGACTCAGAGGACTCCGGCGGGGCTCTTCCTCTGGCACAGGTGACTGGTCTAAGTATGTTGATGCTCCAGAGAGGAGCCCGTGACGAGCTCTCTCCTGGGATTCGGAGAACAGATGGTGGAGAGGGGTGAGGCAGGCGAGCTTTCAGAATGACTGGGTTAGTTTCCTGCTGGTTTGGAGGGATGACCCACACCGTACTCAGTCTTACATCAGTAAAGTAATGTCACATTTCTGCCGAATGAGAATTTCAGAAAAAAACCCACAATTCTAATTTTTACAATTCTATATTAATACTGAATATAAAATGTTGTGATTTGTCTCATGTTTCTTTAACTCTCTCACCCTAACTTGTTTGGACAAGGGGACCTAAGAGCCTAATGTCAAGTTTTTTGGTTTTGTTTTGTTTTTTTGAGACAGGGTCTCACTTTGTAGTTCAGGCTGGCCCTGAGCTCCCTAGGTAGCCCAGGCAAGTCTCGAACTCAGCAGACCTCCTGCCTCTGCCTCCTGTGTGCTGGGTTTACAGGCGTGAGCCACCATGCCTGGCACTGTGGTGTGTGGTGCTGAATGCTGGTGGGCGTGAGTCACCACACCCAGTATTGCTGTACGTGGTTATGGGAATTGAACTAGGGACCTTGTGCTTTCAAGGCAGGTGGTGGAACCACTGAGCTAAATCTGGAGCTAATGTCAAGTATTAAAGAGGGAGTATTGTACTGATGGATGTAGGTATTTACAGAAAAATAAAAAGGGAGACATAGGGTATGAAGAACTTGGTACATCCTTAACATAATGATTTAAGATTGCAAGGTAATTTTTAACAGATTCACTCAAAGTTCAATATACCTGAGGTAGATCATGATCACTTATATTTCTAAAATAACCCTAGGTCCTTGATTTAGTGCTCAGAGGAAGGTGCTAATCAATTAGTTGTATTCTTTCAATGTTACCTAAGTAAGAAATAATTGCTATGTTAAGCAACAAAGGTTGGAGAGATTTTGTTAAGGCAGCTAGGATTCAGTGAATAGTCACTGATGCATACTTTTTAAGTGTGAAGGGATTTTGAAAAGTCAGAAGACCATCAGGATAAATCATGCCCCAATCTAGGGAGAAAATGAAGAGACCTGAACTCAGAAAGGGTAGACTTTATGAGGAGAAAGAGCTACTGTTTGCTTTCCAAACTTGGGTAAAATCTCACTCAGAGGAATTCAAATCCCTTTCTACAGTGTGTGGTTATGAAGTACCTTCTGATGACTCTTTGGCTTTCACACTAGAGTGAAAAACCTGCAGACTTTGGGCTACAAACACCGTATATGCTAAGTTACTATATCCTGGAAGCTCAGTTCCCTGTTTTATAAAATAAGAATAGTAAAAAAGTACTGACCAGGGCTGGAGGGTTAGCTCAGTGGTTCTGGCACCTGCCTCGCAAGCACAAGGTCCTGAGTTCAATCCCCGTAACCACATACAATGCTGGGCGTGAAGACTCACGCCCACCAGCCATCAATACCGCATACCACAGTGCCGGGTGTGGTGGCTCACGCCTGTAATCCCAGCCCTCAGGAGGCAGAGACAGGAGGATTGCTGAGTTCAAGGCTTGCCTGGGCTACATAGTGAGCTGAGGGCCAGCCTGAACTACAAAGCGAGACCCTGTCTCAAAAAAAAAAAAGTACTGACCATGAAAATAGGAATAGAGAAGAGGACTACAAAGGAATGAAGACAACCAGTGCTTCCTAAAGAGAACTCCACCTTGCAAGTCTTTGGCCCACTTACTGGGCCTACATCCGAGGTCCTGAGTTTACTCCGTGGGACGTGATGCTCCACATACAGGGCTCTGTCTCCTAGTATACAGGGAGCTGACTGTGGCAGGCAGAAGAGCACAGTGGGAGACTTGGGGTTTAAGCTTATTCCTGTTAGGTGGCCTTTGGAGGCTGCAAATGCTCCACTAAGGTTAGCCATTAGGATATGCTTAAGTGCCAAAGGCATCCATGTAACCTGTGGATCTTTGTATATTTTTTTCTTCACTTTACACATCTTTCCTCAATTTTTCTATGTCTCCCAGGCCTAACGGCTGCCCAGGAACTCAAACTATTTATCAATATTCCTTTAATGAACTAGAAGAGGTTGGGATGACTCAAGAAGGCATTTTCAGCCAATAGGTCGGTGGTGAACCCACGGCATGTGTACTGCAGAGTGCTGTTTATTATCACTGAAAGCTCTACGAGTTTTACCATCAGTGTGCTATGCCACTTGTCTGGCCTTCTGGCAGGGGGCAATGGGGAGATTCATTTTTAGCACAATTAGGTGGCATATAGTACAGGTTTGAATTTCAGTATTTAGGAATATGCCTACCTTAGCAACACTATCAGAAGAAGCCTGGGCTTTCAATTCCCTAGCATATAGAGATAAGAACACTGTTTCAAGCAGTCACTCCAAGGATGAACTAGTGACGATACTCAAGACTCAGTGCACCAGGTGGCTGCTAGTAGCTGTTCTGACTCTGGGTGTTGTACATCGTCCTTGGAGCCCGTGGAATGAGTCAGGGAGGCCACCATATCACTACTGTTGGCATCATTTATGCATGCAATGCTTAAGGGCCACTTCTGAGGCTGGGTCACAGTGTAAACCCCGAAAGCTGTTTGGGTTTTGTTTTGGATCTGCTAAAAGGATGTGCATCTCTGAGAAGCTTTTAAGCCCTCAAGCCTTTCTTTCAGCCAAAGGATGCCTCAACATGAAATGAGGAATTTCTTTATTCATTCACTTTGGTTTAACTGATAATAATGGGCACATTTTATTTTATTTATTTCTCTCCTTTTGTGATGTCCTATAGGGGCTGCAGGCTTAGAATTGTTTTTTTTTTTGTTTGTTTGTTTGTTTTTGCAGAACGGGATCGAACTGGCCCTTGTGCTCCCTAGGTAGGTGCAGTACCACTTGAGCTAAATCCCCGGCCCTTAGAATATTTTCATATGCACTTTCTCCTCTCCGAGCTTCCATTGCCTTGGTTTGTATTCTGCAAACAAATTAAAGTCTTGAAGCTACAAACTGGATCTGTGGTACGTTCCAATATTAACTTTTCTGGACCTTATTCCCCTAATCTTCGAGTGAAGGAGATAAGCTGAATATTTTCTAAGGTCTCTACTCTGACATTTTAGAATTAAATTTGTCCTGCCTTTGCTCATTCATTTATTCGGTGACTAAGTATTGATTTAGTCCAACGCATAGGCCTCCATAGCAGTAATTAACTTGCTGCAGGTAATTGTTTGTTTATATCTCAGCACTGGGGACATAGATATAAAATGGTATGATCTCTGTTTTGAAGCACTGACAGTCTTTTAGGGAAGGTGCAAACACACAATTATACTCTAATGATCTAATTATTGCAGTGGAGGATTGCACAAGTTTCAGAGGGGACTGGCAAGTGGCCTTGGCCAAGGATGGGTCAGTGAGAGGTATAACCACTAACAATATGTATCTCACTAAGCAAATAAATGGATTATTCAATTTTAAATCATAGTAGACTTGCCCTTCTGAAAATCACAGGTTAAGGCAGGAAGCGTGCACACACAGAAATGCCTAAAACTCAGTATGTCACATTGTATAACGTAAGACTGGACACTTTCACCTACACGTGGGGGAGGCAGAGCTATTGGGCTCACACTTCTGTCCCTTTGAGCTGAGCCTGTTGGGTTAAGACCTGGAGGAAATTGCCTACAGAAATACAATCAATGATGACTAGAAATATAGAAATTCCTAACACGATTATGTATTCTTTGCTTGACAACGTGCCAGGAGTAACACAATAGTAAGCAAGATATTTTTTCAAATAGGAGGGAAACCATTAAGAAATGAAATCCAAACTTGTCAACAATTTGGAACCCAGAATTGCTGCCCTGGCTCCTGTCCTTATTAACTGTGTGACCTAGAGAAAATGTGCTCTCTCGCCCTCATTTCCTTGGTACGCAAACGGGAGTGATAAACACGTACCAGTGAGAGCTGCACAAGAGACAAGGTTCAAATAAAACGGGAGTTATAAAAGGGTTCTGTGGGCTGCTAAGGACTCTACATGTGTTAGTGATTATCATAAAGAAAAAGAAAGAACTGACCGTGCCTAACCTGAGATGAGAGAAGGTGATGGTTCTCATATACAGTGACTCATGCATGCTCAGGGGTTCGAGGTCAAGTGTATATTGATGACTTCCTGATTTCTATTTCCTGGTAAAATTTTCTTTTTCAGACATTCGTCAGTAAGAACCAACTACTGGACTTCTCCATTTGGCTTTCTCTTTAGCACTTGGCATGACTAGCACTAAAATTCAACCACTCCATTTATCTCAACTTACATTAGACTTTCTCTGGTTCTCATGTTTCCCATCACAGCCAGTAATCTCCCAGTCAGAACCCTCTTCACTCTCAGTGCACATTTCATGGGCCACCAAGTCCCTGACAGCTCTCCACTGTTCAAAGGCTCATCTCTATTGCCTAAATCAGCTATCACTGCCCCTCCCTTGAATGAGTACGATAGTTCCTCAGGAGGCGTCCCTGCCTTGTGAGTCTGTGCTCTTCTCCTCTAATCTATCCGTCCAACTGCTCACACTCATCACTTACAGCGACAAATATGCCAGATCACTCTTATTATTAGAGGCCTCAGTGACTCCTAGTGCTTTGCAGGATTCTCCACACTGTCAGGATCATAGAAGTTATTAAGTGGAAACACAAGGTTCTTTATGACTTGGAGCCTGCCTACCTTACTAGCCTCAGTTTACCAATTCCTTATTTAAAAGATACTTAAATTGAGCTAATCATTTCTCTTCTCTGTTTTTTGTTCATGATCTGTCATTGCCCTGGGACCCTTTTCCCCTTCTCTTGGCTTAAACATGATTACTGTTTAAATTAAGGTCACCTAAATATCATCTCCAGGAAGGGAGTCTCATGTCCCTCTCTTACATTCTTGCACCGCATATGCAATGAGGCTGGACATACTTTTCATACAGTCCTTGTCCCACTAAGTCCCCATGGAGCACGAACAGCTCTTTCTTACCTCTGCGTCCCAGAGTTCAGCTCAGGAACAGCTCCCCGACAGGTATTCAGCCGGTGGCTCTTCTGGAGCCACAAGTCCTCTTCCTGGAGACAACAGCTATGTCTATACACCTCTAGTTACCTTCTGATGCATACTTTCTGCCCAAATTGCTTGTTTTCAAATAAATATTTAGAATTTAGAAGATAATACAATGAAAGAAGGTAAAGGAAAGAGAAAAGGAGGGAAGAAAGAGTTGAGAAAAGGAGAATAAAGAGGAAAAGAAGATCAAGAGAACAAATTATCATGAACTGGTGAAAATAGAGGTGCTTTTGACATGTAGAGAAGAGCCAGGAATTCCTTTTAAGGAAGAAATGAATAATCTACCTCTTACTTGATTACTAAGCAAATCATCTGATAAGGTATACCCCACCTCTGTCTAGTGCTCTTAATTCTCCTCCGAGGCCTTAGTGTCAATTCTCATGTATTTTGATACATCACAAGTAATTCCTTAAGAAACTCTCCTGATGTCATCTTTCTGAACTGAGTAGCTATGTGTTTTCTGTTTACCAGAAGACTATTTGCCAAAATAATCCGAGAGAAAAAGCACTCTCCTGCTCTGTAGCATTCAGGAAAGTCAGGTCTTTAGGAACTATAACTCCATTCTCATCAATCTAGGACCAAAATAAAGATATAGTGTTTCACATTTCTTGTGTTACTGCTACTGCTGCTGTTATTTCTTTCACCTCAAATAGAAGTTTTAAAAGTTCTCATCACTTTTCTGACATGCTCCCCATTTGCCCCATAACTGATAGGCTTTCCCCACCGGCGGCTCCCACGTGTTAGAGACAGATGGAAACCACACCCTGGGCCTCTCCATTCACCGTTCTCTTCTGGATTGCACTCCTCTGTGCGCACGGCCTGTGGCTAGATTCAAGCTAAGAAAGTGATAGTCTATAGTCAATAAAACAGAAACATGGGCTGGGGCAGTAAGCTCAGTGGCAGCATGCCTGCCTTGAAAGTCCAAGGTCTTGAATTCAATCCCCAGTACCAAAACAAACAAACAAAAAACAAATATAGAAATAGCAATGAATACAATTAGTTGTGATTCTGTTTTCAAGTTTATTGAAGAAAAATATCCTCAGTTCACATCTACTTTGGTTGTTGGTGCCTGTGTAAATATACAGCAGATGCTATAAGAACCAATTCCACTTTTAAGACTTCATACATATTATTAGCTACTGATAGCTCTGATGGCTTTGGAAAGGGCAGAGGACATCTGCAGAAGTAAAGAATGATTGGTCTTGACAATGGGAGTACAAAAGTAACCCAGATAGCTCACACTAAGCTAATTGTCTCACTATGGTGCATACATTAGTTTTAATTTTGTCACTTGTATAGACAGATACAATTATGCTGGTCAGCTATTTATTTGTATTTCAAGGATAATGGATCTATTTCTTACTATAGAATGAGTGAGATAAGTTGTTGCCTGAGAATTGCTTGTATTATTCTTAATTTGGGTTTTAGGCTTAACAACAGCATTAGGGGAGATTGAGGTTAGGTATTAAGAAATGTGCTCATAGGGAAAAGTGGAAAAAACTCTATCTCTGTCAGTGTTAAAATGGCCCAGAAATCCTCATCTGTCTGAAGATAGATATGGTTTCTTGTCTATAGCTGGACTATGCTACTTCTGAATATCTCTGAAACTGGGACTTTATGATCTTCTGGAAAAGAGATTTCCATTTATTTCCTTCCTTTCTTCCTTCCATCCATCCCTTCAAGCACCTATCCATCCATCCACCTTTCCACTGTTGATCTCATATATATTGCTTTTCAATAGGGAAACATTAGATAAATAAAAAAGAAAATCCTCTGTCCTTGAACTCAGAGTGGTGGTGAGAAATAGACATAAACAAAATTAGAAATAAGACAAAATGTTACAAAACGTGACAAAGTAATGCTGTTAAAGAACTGGTAAATCAAAGCTAGATGTATATATACAATGTATCAATAAAAATAGAATTTTTTTAAAAGCTAAAGAACATAGCACTTTCTAGCCGCCACACAGCAGGACCCAGAATCTGTATTATAAAGTTATAAAGCTTGAGTCCGAGCATAGTAGCAAAGACCAGAAATGGAAATCCTGACTTGACTGCAGGAATCCTTTGAGCATGATGCTCAGTCCTCCCTCTGAGAGAACCTCCTAGGAGTTAGAGGGCCGTTCGCACTGAGGCCACACTCTCGGAAGGATGCTCCTCGGCAATTTCTGAGCACGGTTTGTGGGAGGATAGGTTGGAGTAGGGCCACTCCCGCTCAAGACAGGACTCCACCTAACAGCAGCCTGGGCACTGAGCTCCCAGCTGCCCACTCCTATCTTGCAGCTGCCTTGTGGTCTTTGGCACTTTCCATTCAGTATTTCTCTCCTCTTTCCCTCTTCATGGTCTGAGACCTGGGCCATGGTCTCAGGCACGCTTATACTACTCCCTACTCATATCCTCTGCCCTTACTCTTCATGCACATTACCCTCCAGGAATTCAATTTATTTCTCTTGCTGTCTTGGTTTTGCTGCCTGGAGGAGCAGAGCTGACACGGACTCAGTGGAGAGTTGGGATTTCTGAATGGAAGACATTGAGAAGCTGTTGAAAGTTTTGCACAGGGGCACTAGCTGATAAAACCATTAAAAAAGAAAGATCCTCATGAGTATAGCAGGGATATATGATTTAGGAGGAGTGAGACGAAGTCGGATGAGTCAGCTGAGAACAAAATTAAGATTGGAACTGGGCTGTGAGCAGAGGCAGAGTGCCAAAGGTATTAAAGGAGAAAACTGGGGATCTTGAAACAAGAGACTTGATGAGCCACTTGTCCATTGTAGTAAACACGGGAATAAAGGGTGAGGCACTTGAAACATCAGGCAGTGGCACTCTTCGCCATGAGGAATTCTTGGGAAATGGTTCGCTAGAGAGTGGGCAGTCCTCACATGGGCAGAGAGAGGTAAAGTGGAGAGCGGTCATTGCTGCTGATGCTGTCTGTCTGTCCTTCCTTCCATATGATGAATGCTGTAAAAAGGACACTGAAAAATGATATCCCTGATGGTTTTGGATATTTATTTTCTTGCCTAGTTGTTACAAAGCACCTTCCCTTATTTGACTAAGCATTGGCAATGCTATAATAAAGGATGACTTTGATAATTTAGAGAATAACTTGGTTTTTGTACTAGCAATGAGCCTGAATCTCAAGATTATTTCTCATTAAGAATTTAAACAAGGCAGATTTGAAACTCAGAATTGAGTTATGATCCTTTTGCTCTTAGCAGAATAAGTCCTGAAGGAAGAAAATATCACTTTTACATAAGAATCCAGTCCCTACCACTTTTTTGCTGCCTCTGTTTTAGGGGTTAGGTAGGGAAGCTTTCTTTTCTGCCCTTCAGCCATAGGTGGAAGGGTTCGATTTTGGTTGCATAAAATATAGATGGAAGTCACAACCCAAATGCCCATCAACTCTCAACTGGATATAGAAGATGTGGGTTTTTATAAAATGGAATATTACTCTGCCATAAAGAATGATGAGGTTGAGTCATATATACTCAAATAGATGTACCTTAAGGATATACTCATAAGTGAAATAAATATGTCACAAATGGGTAAATATCATATCTTTTCTCTGGTATGAGAAACTAAAGTTGTAAATGAGTTCTAGAATGCATGATTGATATTGTGAAACAGTAAATATTCAAAGGGAAGTGAGGTTTAGTGGTAAGTGATGAGGGGAAAGAAAAAATTGATGGAAACCAAACTTGTGTATATAGGGATGAGGGTGGGGTTGCAGGGTGGGTAGAGGACTGGGAAAAAATGAGAATAAAGTCATGTCATATACTGGTACAAATTCTCAATGTGGAATGTAATTGTGATATGTGCACATAAATTAAATTTAAAAATATACAGATGGAAGTTTTCCAGAATATTTTTAGGAAAATTTTTTATTTCTTCCATAAACAAAATAGATATTCCTGGGGTCTCCTTCCCTTGCCTCTGATCTTTCTGGTATAATAAAGTGGACACTGAATGATGGAACAGGTGTCTTGGCACACAAAATGACAACCCCAGGTGACATTATTGAACCAAAGAACTGATGTCAATAGCCTTTACCTTCAACTCCTTATGTGAGAAAAATCAACTTCTAAGCCTTAAACCATACATAATTAGAGACATGGTGAATCTATTCGTTACAATTCTCTTGCTAAAGGTATAATGAAAGATTCTATGAAGGAGAATTCAAAGCAAAATGACACCATGAAAACTACTTTACTCTATATCACATGTCAAAAACAGGATCCACATTCTTATCACTGACCTGTAATACATCTCTTATGTGTGTATACATCACACTATCACTCAACTATATCCCCAGCTCTGTAAATTTTTTGATGTTATTGTTGTTGAGACATAGTCTTGCTAAATTACCCAAGGTGTACTTGCAATCCTTTCTCAGCTTCCAGAGTAGCTGGAGTTACAGGAATATTGCCATGCCTAGTTATAAGTATTTTATCAAGGCTACACCCCATGATGTTTGAAAATTTAGTATGAATGTAACTGAAGTGCAAAAAAGATGTAGGTAGAATACAGTACTGTTATATAAAATATGTACTTTTGTGTCTATAGAAATGAAGAATTACGTTTACTTCTAGAAACATCGATTTTTTGTTTTGCTTTAGGAAAGCTTATCAAAATGGACCACACTTAACACTGGGACTCCCTAAGGGAGTTATTACTCAAAACATGAATTAAGTACAAAACAGGCCTTTTGGTAATGTAGGTGTGGTGAAGCAGATGTCCACGCTTCTCTCAGGACAGCACGGGCCTCCCACCAACCCCAAGGCAGCTGCTAGGTTGGTTTCCAGAAGCTACAGCTGTGTTTAGAAGCTACTTACTTCTCTCCTTTTGGTCTTCTCTTGTGGAGTTCCCGCAGGGGATGAGAGAGAAATAAAAGGCCTGGGGCAGACTCAGAGAGACAGAGAGCAGTCTTGGCGTTAGAATACAGCACAGAGCTGGAGAAGGAGCCTCTGTGTCCCCTCTGCGCAGGTGCTGGCACTTCTCTGCCATAACTGTAAGTGGCAACATTAGAAGTGAAGGCAGAAAAGCCTTTTGTCAGTAGTGTGATAAGGAACATCCTTGATAGGGGCAATGGAGAAGACCCTCTCACTGGCTTCTAGAGGAGGAGGACCATGACAAATGCCACCGTGGCAGGAGACTGACTGGCTTGTGAATGCCAACCATAAAACGTCTGGGTGCCCCTGACATCAATGGGGATCCCTGCAGGGTAGATGGGAATCTGACAGTGACACTGATAGGAGTTTCATAATTTGGACCTCTCTAGAGGTGAGCCTGCTTTTCAACCCAGAAAGACAAATACTAAAAAAGCAATCAGAAAACTTACGTGACATTTGCCTATCATCTGTGGGAGAGTAGAATGATATTTTTACATCTCCTTGTAAACACACCCTTTGCCTCTACAACTCTGCATGGCTTTTCCTCTAGACCAGCCACCAGCCAGCTGATCCTGAGACAGCAGTTATCTGGTAGATCACTTGTGACCTGACACAGGAGAGACATTGCTGCACACTAGTGAGATTCAGAGATTGTTTGCTCTGTAGCCACAGGCCAAGTGATAACTAGTATGTCCTTTGAAGGGAGTGACATTGACAGTATTACATGATCTTTGAGTCCCAGGTTTGTAATTTTTAACCTATAAAATATTTATAACAACTCCTACCATCCTAGACTATTTTGAGAATCAAATGGGATGACTCAGCATGTGAGGTGTTATTATTTCAGAGAGACACTAAAGAATGAATCCGTGAATTTTAAGATTTCATTATGTGACAGTCATGTGAATTTCCACTTCAGGGGTCATGTTCCAAATAATGTTTCTGCCTCCTAGGCCTGATGGATGGAGTTGTACTTGGGCTGCCTAACAGCACTTTCCAATCCTTGAAAGGTGACTCTAGTGGGGATTTTTTCAAAGGAAAGTCTTGAGCAAAGCAAGTGTTTGGAGAACTGTTCTTGCTGGTGGGTAAGGAGAAGGACAGGTGAAAGATCACCTTGGCAATGTTCCACTGGAAGAGACTATGAAAATATGGCAGAGGAGAGGGACAGCAGAAACAGAATAAGCTTTAGATCTGAGAAACAGTCAAAACATGGACACCCTCATTTGCTAGTGAGGGAACTTAAATGGGTTGTTTAACCTCAGTAATGTTTGGTTTTATGGTACATAAATGTGAATGAAAAACTCAGAGTTGTTTTGCACATTTAATAGAATGCATGCATTTAAGCCATCTGGGACAGAGTAGACACTCTTGTCCTATCACAGAAACCTTTGTATTTGTATGAGGACCAGAGCACTTGGGAAGAAGAGAGTCACTGATATCATTAGCAATTTCAGGTACTGAGTCATGAAGGAGAATTTGGGTAAAGAAAGCAGCTAAGAAGGTATTCTTCCTCTCTCTCTCTCTCTCTCTCTCTCTCTCTCTCTCTCTCTCTCTCTCTCTCTCTCTCTCTCTCTCTGTGTATGTCTATTCTAATGCACAGACCTGTTTTTTGTTTTGCATTGTACTATGGTATACTTAGGTAGAAATACAGTTTAGGTAGAGAATAAAAGCTAGGATTTATTTTTGAGTGCCCAAAACAATTAAATAAATATATTCTACATATCAGTATCATACTACCAAACACATAAAAATATTACCATCAATTATCTGCTCTATACATGTATATTTTAATGTCTAGTCTGGCTTAAACCATCCTTGAAACTTATACTCTAAATGTTAAATATGAGTTCTTACATATGCATAGCACCTAATAACACAAATATTTCCCAGATATTATTGTAATTTTTATCTTCTCAGCAATGCTGTCTTATACTCCATTGGAAGAAAAGGAAATAGATTTTGTGTAATTAAATAGTGTGTCTGAAATCATAAAATTGATAGATGTTCTAAATTTCAAAGTGACATGCAGATTTTCTAAGAGATTTTATACGCTGGTTGTAGGTTAAGCTCTTTACCTTCAGCTTCTCTTATCCTTGTGAAACACAGCAATTTTTGTGGCAGATAATGTGCTCCTCAGTAGTCATCGTCCCATCCTCCCGCCTCATCAAATTTGTATCTGTTTTCCACACACGAGCTGCAATGTTCTTAAGGAAAGAAGGCTCTAATTCTAGGCTTAGATAATAATGTCTAGGTAGTAAAAACTGGCTGTGAAAACCCCTTTTCCTTTGCCAATAACTGGTGTC
This sequence comes from Thryonomys swinderianus, assembly GCA_004025085.1. NCBI lineage: Eukaryota > Metazoa > Chordata > Mammalia > Rodentia > Thryonomyidae > Thryonomys > Thryonomys swinderianus. The sequence goes on from PVIC010050519.1 coordinate 12,855, forward strand.
TACACTGGGTTCAATTTGGCTAAAGAGTTGAAACAGATGTTTGTTGTAGGTTTTTGGAAAAGACTCTTCTCTTATACCACCAACCCTGATATAAAGAGAATGTGAGAGGCTCGAACAAAAATACTTCAAGTTCTTCCTTCCTTGAGTAATGCCCAGGAGGCTCTGATTTGAGAAATGACATGAAAGCCATTTCAACACAAAGAGACATCAAAGTGAAGTCAAACAGAAGAGGGACTCTGAGCAACAGCCCTGATACCTTTGAGCTGCTCCTAGACAACCTAGAAAAGCCTACTTTTAATATTTTTTATTGAATTCTTTACTGGTACATTTTAAATACACATTACGATCACACTCAACATTGGGAATTTGTACCAGTACATGTCATGAGTTATTTCTCATTTTTACCCATTTCCCTACCTACCCTACAACCACCTATACACATATGTTTTTTAAACATTTTTTCTTTCCCTTTATTACTTTTCCCTACCTCTTTTTCCTTGAAATATTTTCTATTTCACAATATCTATCATATTCTAGAATTCATATACATCTTCAGATTCTCATACCAGAGAAAAGATACAGTATTTACACAACTGTGACCTATTCACTTATGAATATATCCTCAAGGTATATCCATTAGAGTCTACATGACTCAAATTTATCATTTTTTAAGGCACAGTAATATTCCATTTTATTAAAAATCACATCTTCTTTATCCAGTCCCTAGTTGATGGGCATTTGAGTTGTTTCCAAGATTGGACTATTACAAACT
>PVIC010050520.1:0-12783 GCA_004025085.1 Thryonomys swinderianus
AGCCACCACGTCCGGCATTGTGGTATGCGGTGTTGATTGTTGGTGGGTGTGTCTCCACACCCAGCATTATATGTGGTTACCAGGGATCGAACTCAGGTCCATGCGCTTGCGAGGCAGGCGCCAGAACCACTGAGCTAACCCTCCGGCCCCTACCTTGTATACTTTTTGTATGAATATAATAATACTTCAAGGCAAAGTTTATAGTCATAATTATAATGGTGATATCATCTTACTCTTGTTTTCGTATGTATTCTGAATTGAAAGTTTGAATCTAAGGACTAAATCTAAGACAATAAAAATTAGACTAAACACTAATCAAATGCAAGAAAATACATGAGTAAAATGTGATGTTAATATAAAATCATGAAGAGAAATTAATGCATTTATAATGATAGAAGGGTTGGTATATGAAAATTAGTGAAAAGTATTGCTTTGGGATTGAAAAAACATTGCTCCAATATCTTCAAATATATATAATATTGCTGTAGTTGTACGAAATCTCAGCATTATCTCTGGGTAATTTTCTTTTTCAGCATGTACTAGGTACAGAGAAACTCCCTGAACTACCATCAGACCACTGACAAAAGCTCACAAGCCCAGAGGTTTGAATAATTTTGTCAGGATGAGATATGTCTAGCTTTCAGTTTGGATGCTTGAGTATAAGTAAATATTGTAGGAATTTTTTTGATGACTGTGTTTTTTGTGGAAAAATACATAATCACACCTATTTAGATCCACAGAAAGGCAGCTTACTCACTTGTCCTTTAGGGTGGGCTAGAGTGGCTGGGACACCACTACCTCTGGCTCATACGGACACCACTGTGCTACTGAAAGGCATAAAAAAGTTAACTGTCATTACTCTAAAATGATTTAAGGTTTCTTCCAGTCTTATGCATAGTGATTCCTCAGTTATCTCTTTAAGTGATGTGAATATTTGGCAGGTAGAGCTTATGTTTTTCTTTCTTTCTTTTTTTTTTTTTTCTGAGACAGGTGTCTTGCTTTATAGTTCAGGCTGGCCCTGAGTTCACTATGTAGCTCAGGCAAGCCTCGAACTCAGCAATCCTCCTGCCTCTCCTTCCTGAGTGCTGGGATTACAGGCGTGAGCCACCATGCCTGGCACTGTGGTATGTGGTACTGATTGCTGGTGGGTGTTTAGTCACCACGCCCAGTACTGTTGTATGTGGTTACCAGGGATTGAACCAGGGACCTTGTGCTTGCTAGGAAGGCACAGGAACCCCTGAGCTAAATCTCTGGCAATGCTGCATTTTCTAATGAGTATATTAGAATCATTTGTGAGCTGCACAGAGCTACATAAATAAACACAACATTGTCATTTTTTTTCAGCATTAGAGATTGAACTCAGGGAGCACTGAGCTACATGCCCAGCCTTGTTTTTAAATTTTTAGAGTTTCTAAGCTACTCACATTATAGGTTTTTTTTTTTTTTTTTTTGAGATAGGGTCTGGTGTTGCTTTGTAGTTCAGGCTAGCTCTGAGCTCACTATGTAGCCCAGGCAAACCTCGCACTCAGCAATCCTCCTGTCTCTGCCTCCCGAGTGTTGGGATGACAGGTGTGAGCCACCACGCCCGGCACTGTGATATGTGGTGCTGATTGCTGGTTGATTGCTGCTGGGCCAGAGTCTCCACGCCCAGCATTGTATGTGGTTACCGGGGATCGAACTCAGGACCTTGTGCTTGCGAGGCAGGCGCCGGAACCACTGAGCTAACCCTCCAGCCCACCTTATAGGTTTTTTGAAGGCTTGAAATAAGTGTCTTAAAAACTAGACAACAGCTTATTATAAAAATATCTGTAAAGAGTAGTTTCCTAAAATGCCCCTTGTTAATCTTGCTCCTCAAGGGTGACTACTTCTAAGCCCTATGACTCAATTTATGAAACAAAGGATAAGTATAACCTCTGTGACAGATGGCATTTTCCAAATACCAAAAGCTCTTCTACAATGTGATTTTGCCACTCCATCAAGTGTGGTGAGTCTCTTTCCCTTCCCTTTGAATAGGGAAGTTACGATTAATAGAAGTGATACTATGAGAATTAAAAGGCTGGGTCATAAAATAGAATGCAGGTTTCTTCTGCCTTGCAGGAAGAAACACATGTACAGTGCTAGGAGCCAGTGCCTGAAAACTGTTAGGGGTCTGACTATGCTAGAGTTTGTCAGGCTATGTGTAGTCTTTATGTCATTTCAGCCCAGGGATGGGTTGTTAGACACATTAATAAGTAAGCCTTCAGATGATTCCATCCTCAAGCTGCTGAGTCACCCCCAAACTTCACTTCAAGTCCTCTTAGATAAGGCCCTAGAAATCATGAAGCAAAGATACTCCTATTGTATTCTGTATGATTTTCTGACCCACAGAATCCACAAGTATGACAACCTAGTTGTGCTAAACTGTAAAGTTTTGAGGCAATTTATTATGAGCACTGGAACTGATAACTGGAACAGCTAACAAAGGATTGTTTTAAGCTTTATTTTTATCTATTTGGTTTTTTGAGACAGTGTCTTCCTCTGTAGTTCAGACTGGCCTTCAGCTCATTATGTATAGCCCAGGACAGCCTTTAACTCTCAGAGATCTTCCTGCCTCAACCTCCTGAGTACTGGTATTCCAGGTATGTGCTACCATGCCCAGCTGCTTTAAATTTTATAAGGTAAATGTGTACAGAAGTGCTCAGTACATTGTACTCCTTAATAAACTTTCATAATCAAAACCAGGAATGGTAGAATGCTCTTGCCTAAAGTGAAGTGAAAGGAAATGTGGAAAAAGTGGGGTAAGGAGAGTAGTAGCAGGTGGGAAGGGCCTAGCTGGCCAAGTATAGCAGTGAAACGAAAGGCAGGCTTGTGTTTTTATGTAACACTAGAGGGCATTCTTTTCACTTGTATGAAACCTAGATACATTCTGAAAGTAGATTTAAAAAGATCTTCCGGATATTAAGATTGAACATGAAATGTAAGAGTTCATAGATGTGACATTAAAAACATGATCCAAAAGAAAAAAAATCAGTGGGGCTGGAGATTTAGTTTAGTGGTTCTGGCACCTGCCTCGCAAGTGCAAGATCCCTGGTTCGATCCCTGGTAACCACATATAACAATACCACAATCAGCAATCAGTACCACATACCACGATGCCGGGTGTGGTGGCTCACGCCTGTAATTCCAGCACTTGGGAGGCAAAGGCAGGAGGATTGCTGAGTTTGAGGCTTGCCTGGGCTACATAGTGCGCTCAGGGCCAGCTTGAACTATAAAGTGAGACCCTATCTCAAAAAAAAAAAATCAGTAAATAGGAACATCAAAATCACAACTTACTTTGTAAAAGACCCCATTAAGAGAATGAAGACAAATCTAAAATAAACTAGGAGTAAATATTTGCAAACAGTATATTTAACAAGAGACTCATTAAAATATACAAATAATTCTCAAAATTTAATATTTAAAAAAAGACTCCAATTAGAAAATAGGTAAAAGACATGAAGAAGATACATTTCACTGAAGAGGATATATGGATGGAAAATACGTAGCTTTGTTCAAAACCCTTAAGGATACACCCTATGTAAAAGGCCAGTGTTGGACTTCACACCATGGGGCCAAATAAATAAACATGAATTTATATAATATCCCAAAATGTTTTTTTTTTTTTTGTACCAGGGATCAAACTCAGAGCATGATGCTTGCCAAACAGGTGTAGTGCCACTGAACTACAACCTTGGCCCTTTTTATTTGGTTTTTAGAGACAGGGTCTTGGTACATAGTTCAGATAGCTCAGGATCACTCAGTACGTAGCCCAGGCTTTTGAAACTTGCAATGAACATCTGCCTCGGTTTCCAGAGTGCTGGAATTATAGGCATGTGCCACCATGCCCAACTCCCAGAAAGTTAATTGAACTCATAGATAAGGGGTATACTAATTCAATGTTCTGATATCATTTCATATCACAAAATATTTTAAGGTGGCCTACAAATCTAAAAAGTGAAACTCAAAATACATAGTGTGTGGTCTGCAAAATGATGATAGTTGTAATAAAAGTGTTCAAGGGGGGGAACCGGAGGGTTAGCTCAGTGGTTCCGGCGCCTGCCTTGCAAGCGCAAGGTCCTGAGTTCGATCCCTGGTAACCACATACAATGCTGGGCGTGGAGACTCACACCCACCAGCAATCAATACCACATACCACAGTGCTGGGCATGGTGGCTCACGCCTGTCATCCCAGCACTTGGGAGGCAGAGGCAGGAGGACTGCTGAGTTTGAGCCTTGCCTGGGCTACAGAGTGAGCTCAGGGCCAGCCTGAACTACAAAGCGAGACCCTGTCTCAAAAAAAAAAATGTGTTCAAGGGGTTAGGTATTACAAACATAAAGCTTTAATCTTAAATCAGTTGATGAAGGTATAAATGAGGCCCAAAATATATGATAGGTATTGTGAAATTGGAAGAAAATGTTCAAAGGGCAAGAGGAATCAGTGTGGAGGACAGGGGCAAGCAAAAAAGGAAAAGAAAAAATTTCATGGTAAAAATGAAAAAACAGAAACAAAGCTTATGTATATGGGGGGGTTGCAGGGAGAGCAGGGAAATGGGAAAAATGAGCATTAAGATATATCATTACACATATGAATTCTCTACACTTGATCTTAGCCAAAAGTCCAAGAAGCGATACACATATGAATTCTTAATGCTGAATATGATCATAATATATATCTAAAATATACCAGTGAACTCAATAAAAAAATTCTAAATCAGTTGCACCTCCAGTATGGTTGACTCATATTTAAAGCCAAAGGGAAATCTAAGGAAGCTGAAAAAAGAGATTTCCGTGAAGCTCATGAAATAAGATGTTCTAGAACAACTGTTCTCAAAGAATCATCCTTAGATAAGCAGCATCAACATCATTAGGAAAACTGTTAGAAATGCAAATTATCAGGCTTCATACCTCAAATCTACTCAATCAAAAGCTCTGGGCATATGGTTCTTTTTTTTTTTTTTTTTTTTTGAGACAGGGTCTCGCTTTATAGTTCAGACTGGCCCTGAGCTCACTATGTAGCCCAGGCAAGCCTAGAACTCAGCAATCCTCCTGCCTCTGCCTCCTGAGCACTGGAATTACAGGCACACGCCATTGTGATATGTTGTACCAGGGATCAAACTCAGGACCTTGTGCTTCCAAGGCAGATGTGAGAACCATTGAGCTAAATCTAAATCCCCAGCCCCCATAAGGTTCTGTTTTAACAACTTCACCAGGTGACTGTGATGTAACCTAAAATATGAGAATAGCTATTCCAAAGTACAGTACAATTCTTATTGATGCCTTCAATAATTTAATAGTCTAGTTTGCCCAATTAAAATTAAGGGTTTTATGAGGTAGGCAAAAAACTATGGCAAACAGAAGAGACTTTTAACAAAAATTCACAGTGCTTAAAATGGTCAGGTAACATTATGGGGTATTTAGAACCCTGCATTTGCCAGGCAGGTATGACACCACTGAGCTACATCTTCAGCCCTAAATTAGCTCTTTTAGTTTCTGAATTCACTTTTTCTAAACTGCTGATCTATTCTTGTCACTCTACTTACCAGATGGATACTATTTTTAAAATGGGATGCTGGGTATTTTCCTTCTGATGTAAAAATGATTAAAGCACCTTCATCAAATTGACAGTTGATACTGACTTAACATTGACCAGTCAAGATGTTTCAATAATCCCTAGAGTTGATGGAGTGGCAATAGTCAGTTCAGCACTAGGGCTGCTGTAGCTATATAAATACATGAACAACAAGGATATGAAAACACTCAATTATTTTGTTCATTCTTGATGTTATTCTGATTTTTAGGAGGCAAGAGCGAGGTACTGATAATGAGCTAGTAAAGGTTGTTAACATGTGTTGAACAAAATTTTGATGTTTTCCTGAACAGAGCATGGACAACCTCTCTATGAGTAGGGCAGCTTGGGGCCTGAGTTTCTAGAAGTTATTCAATAAACATTTCTGGAGTATAACTAGGTCTTAAGAATCTATAATTTCTCATGGTAACCAGCAGGTTCAACCAGCTCTTTTACCTGGAGCTTTGTGTTCTATTTTTCATTCCTTCATTGACTCAAACTTATACTACACATTTCACTTCGTGCTAGCCTTTGTTCAAAGTACTAGGAACACCCAAAGACCTGTAAGACAAAATGGCTTCCAAAACCAGCAACTATTCTAGGAGCTAAACTTACCGTTTCCTCTGGCAGAAGAGTCCTTTTCTCCTCTTTTCGTAAAACCAAAGCCCACCTGTATTTCCACTTTCTTCTCAGGTCTTTACAAGTGAAAGCTATGTGCTTAAGGTTCATTTAATTATTCCAATACTTCCCTTTCACTTGAGTTTATGCATTTTATTAACTGGAAGTTTTGGCCATCTATTGAAACCATCACTATGAGGCCTCTGTTAAACTTAGTAATTTCTCATGGGAAAAAACCACATTACTGATTGTTGAGTCAGACTTGGAGTCTCCAAATTCTTACCATAATTTCAGAGTGGACATCAAACAGTTTCATACTATGAATGGGTACATGTTATATTCCTACATAAAGGAGCCTTACTTTAATTACTTACCTATTGTTACAAGGTATAATGTATCATAGATCTTAGTGAATTAGTGGACATGCAAGCATGCAAATACCTGACAGAAGGCTGTGGAACATTGTCTAGATTGGCTGGTACTTGCACTCCCTTTTCCCATTCTTCTTTCCATGTGTCCGAAAAGAGGTAATAGTTATCAGGATTAATGTGTTGAGAGTCTGGAATTTTCATGGCACTGATGAGGTCTTTCCGGAACACCTGGGGAAGATACATTGCATGTATCTTGAAAAGACCACCACATGGAACTAATTTCACTTACTGTTTTCCTTTTGAAAATACTATCCACTCCCAATGTTCATTTTCAAAAAGATAAAACATTTCTAACTCCCTAGATGGCCAATTAACTTCTGTTTGGAAGGCTTTGTTGTATTGACCAGGAAGCTAGCTTATTCTGGATTTAATCAAGGGTAAAGTAATACTAACTGAATTATCTTCTTGGGCTCTCTGAATTTAAATAAACAATGTAGTTTACTCTAAAACAATCTGTATAGGACAGTCCTTAACTCTCTTAAATTAAGGAGCAAAAATCCAGATAAATTGTTCCTGTAGCTATAATTTAATTTTATAATTACTTATAAATTCTATACTTACAGAAATATTATAAAACAGCCAAGGCTCCTATATATTCCTCTCAGTTTCATCTAATGTTAACCTTTTACATAACCAGAGTACAATGATCTACACTAGGTAATTAACTGCATTAACTGCTATACTATTATTATCTATAGACTGTATTCAAACTTAACTAGTTTAAAACTTAAAGTCTTATAGAATTCAACTCAGGAGTTGACATTGCAATAGTCATATATCTTTATGGTAACCTCTAATCTATGAGTTTCTCACTCACCTTGTCTTTCATGACTTGAAAATTACCTGTCATCAATTTGTAAAATATTCTTCTAGTTAGGGTTTGTCCAATGTTTTCTCATGATCAGATCAAAATTATGCATTTTTTGGCAAGAATATTACAAAAATAATACTGTGTTGTTCTCGTTCCATATATATAGAGGATGTAAGATGCCAATGTGTCAGGGCTGGGAATTTAGCTCAGGGGTACCATGCCTAATTTGCAAGCACAAAGGCCCAAGTTTGATCCCCAGTACTGTCAAAGAAACAAAAAACCAGAAACAAAATAAAAAAACATGCCAATGGGTCATTACTGGTGATATTAAATTTATCAATTGGTGGGCTGGAGATTTAGCTCAGAGGTTCCAGCACCTGCCTCACAAGCGCAAGGTCTTGAGTTCTATCCGGTAACCACATACAACAATGCTGGGCGTGGTGACTCATGCCCACCAGCAATCAACCAGCAATCAGCACCACATTCCACAGTGCCAGGCATGGTGGCTCACGCCTGTAATCCCAGCACTTGGGAGGCAGAGACAGGAGGATTGCTGAGTTCGAGGCTTGCCTGGGCTACATAGTGAGCTCAGAGCCAACCTGAACCGCAAAGCGAGACCCTGTCTCAAAAAAAAAAAAATTATCAATTGGTTCAGGCAGGATCTTTTTCTGGTACTGGGGATCGAACTCAGGACCCTGAGCATGCAAGGCAGGTACGACACTGCTGAGCTACATATCTGGCCCTCAGGTAGTATTTTGATGTTTTTTTCTGTTAGGTTACTGTATTTCCCTTTGTAATTTAATATTTTATAGATATTTTGAGACTATTAAAATATCCTATTTATCCTCAGATTGTCATAGACCACTTTTAGTATCCATTCATGGATATTTTGCCTACAGCAATTATTATTATGATATACTAATGTGATTTTCTGTTTATTCCTTAGTCTTCTACATTTATTAGCGTAAATTCTGCTATGAGACCATCCCTTCCCCATTAGTTTAGTCAACTATTATTTTATATCATTATAGGTTCATGGATATCTACTTTAGTCTTTGAATTAAAATTTGGTTTTATTATTTTCTTGCTTAAATTGTCCCTTTTTGGCCACTAGATGCTCTTTCAGATTGGCACTGTGCTGTTTTGACATACGGTGGTATCTCAGTACACAAAGTTAATTCTTTCCATGATTTTGGTCACAAACCAAAAGGATGAGAACTGAATCAATTCAATGTTGATCTTACAGGGAAATTTGATTTGGTTCTTATCCAATTCAGCTTGTGACCAGAATCATGGAAAGAATACCACTGTATCCTACCCTTTTTGAATAAAGACTTAATTTCTAACAGTACAACATATCCCAGGGACATCTATGTCCTAAACTGATTATAAAAGCTATTGACTATTTTTATTTTTTAAATTAAAAATTTTTTAAATAGTTATGGCAGCCTCAGCTTTGTGATACTGTCCTTTCAGCAACAGAAAAAAGAAATGTGGGTTTTTAAGATAATTTAGCAGTGATTTCAGCGATGAAGATCCAGTTAACATTTAACTATGGTTCATATGGAAGCATACATACACTGCCCTATGTTTCACTTATTAGACTCTAGTGTGAAAAATCTATTACTTTCAGACTGAAAATAAGTATGTGCACATTTCTGGAAGATCAAGGGAAGCAATACTTTGAAGCAAACATTTTAGCCTTTAATGCTCTTCAAGGTTCTGTAAGGAAAAGCACCATCCACATTCTGAGGCAACAAAAGTGACTTTCTTACTAAGAACCCTCGTCAATTAAAGTTAATTGTGTGCAGCACAAGAGAAAGCCACAGGAAGCAAAAACTGGTAGTTTATTACCTAATGCTTTGTATAAGCAAGAAGAGAGGATCATGGACATCCATTTAACATGTTTTGCACAGAGCTCAGTGTTCTGAATGACTAGCAGAAGACAGTTAATCATTTTGCTGAACATTCTAATTCATTTCTATAAATTACTACAGTTCCTTTAATAAGCTAGCTGCTGCTAAATAGTAGTGGTAATTTACAATTGTGCTAAACTAATGTCTTTGGGAAAATGACAGTGTTAAATCTAACTTATAGACTATTAGAACCAAACATTTGTCAACATCTCATAATATCTATTTCCCAAGTGATACTCTTTAATTGATTAATTACAAAATCATACTCTGCATGTAATGTCATATTACCTAATCATATCACACAAGCTATGTCTTTGTACTTGACATGTCTACTTACAAAATTCTGCTCTACAATGTCCTATGTTATGGTGGATTGCAGGTCCTCCAAAAGGATATGTCCACATTGTAATTCCAAAACCTGCAGATGCTAACTTATTTGGAAAAAAGAGGTCTGGAGATATTATTTTTGTACCAGTTATGTAGGTTCTTTTATTTTTTCAGTACTAGGGAATCAAACTTGGGGCCATGTACTTACAAGGTAGGCATGGTACCACTTGAGTTAAATCCCTGGCCTAGTTTTGTAATTTTTAAGAATAAATTGAGTTTATTGATACATTTTTGGAGTATATTATGATCATATTCCTCACTGAGGATTTGACCGGTACATGATATACCAGTTCTCATAACACCTTTTAATTCTTTTCTGCTCTGTTCCACCCCCACTTCTCCCAGCTCATTGTAACTTTTGATCTCTTTCCCATTTGAAGAAGCTCTATTTGCAGTCTTTCCTTGGATTCTTTTTTAAACCCTTTTCCCCTCTATCCTCCCTTCTCCATCACGTTACCTTTTCCATTTGAAAAAGATCTCCCTAGTTCCTACTGTCTGTTCCTTATTTTGAAGATATCATAAAGTTAAGGATTTTTTTTTAGGACCTTGAGGTGAAGATTATTCTGGAAATTGAATAGACTAAATCCAATGATAGGTCCAGGGATGTAGCTCAGTGGCATTGCACCTGCCTGGCAAACACATGGTCCCAAATTCAATCCCTGGTACCCACCTCTCACAAATCCAATGATTAGTATCCTTATGAAATAAGGGCAGAAAGGGATTTGAAATAGAGGAGGCAGTGATTGAATGATGCACTGATGAACAAAATCAATGCATGCTGACAGCCACCTGAAAAAGAATAGGCAAAGAATGGCAACTCAGCCAGATGTGACAGTGGGTATCTATAATTCCAGCACTTGGGAGGCTGAGGTAGTAGAATCCTAGCAAATCTGAGGCTAGCCTGGGCTACATACTGAGTTCAAGGCCGGCCTGAACTACACGGTGAGACCCTGTCTCTGAAAAGAAAAAAAAAAGGAATCTTTCCTAAAGCCTCTGGAAAAAATACAGACTGGTTGATTTCAGACTTCCAGCCTCCAGAACTATGAGAGAATAAATTCCTATTATTTTAAGCCATCTAGTTTGTGGTAATTTGTTATGGCAGCCTGAGGAAGCTAATAGACATATCTACCAAACAGAAAAGTAACTTGAAGACCGCAGACAAAGAAATAGAAGAACAGAAGGCAGAAACATTTGTTTGTTTTTTTTCCCCATGGCTTCAGAAATACTAAATCTTCAGGGAATCGGTACTCTGTAAAGTTTGGAAAACTTCAAACTGCAGAATACCAACAAACTCATACCATTTTTTAACAATGAAATCTAAATCCAATAACTATTATAATTTTCCCTTTCCCTTTAGAAGAAAAAAAAATACTTATGTGCTAAGCCAAATTTCAATTTTACAAGTTAGCCAGATTCAACAGCATCAGATCCAAGTTTTCTAGAAAAGCATTTTTATTCAAGGCAAATTACAAGAGTCTGCCTTATCTTGCTATATAACTCAAACATCTCAAGCATGAGGCAGAATATAAAATGTTGAAGGGGGACTGAAAATGTAAGTTCAGCATTCAGGCAGATATCTACAAAGTGATATGAAATGTATTTACTACACTGGTTTCTTGAGCCTACTTCTGATAAGAAAATTCATGTTTAAAGGTCCTTAAACTGAATAAAGGCAAAACATAGTCTTGTTAGTGATATGAATTTTATACATATACAGTATGCACATATAATACACATGCTGTATGTTTTCATAAAGAAATCATAAAAGATAAACAAAAAATCTTTAAAAATATGTAGGAGAGGGCCAGGGATTTAGCTCAGTGGTTCCAGTGCCTGCCTCGCAAGCGCGAGGTCCTGAGTTTGATCCCCGGCAACCACATACAATGTTGGGCGTGGTGACTCACGCCCACCAACAATCAATACCACATACCACTGTGCCGGGCATGGTGGCTCACGCCTGTAATCCTAGCACTCTGGAGGAGAGGCAGGAGGATTGCTGATTTCGAGGCTTGCCTTGGCTACATAGTGAGCTCGGGGCCAGCCTGAACTTACAAAGCAAGACCCTGTCTCAAAAAAAAAAAAAATGTAGGAGAGACGAAAACAAGAGTGTCTTAGTCCACTTTATGCTGCTATATAACAGAGTATGTAGGATTGGGTGACATACAAAAACAGAAACTAATTTGGGTCATAGTTCTAGAAGCTAGGAGCTCAAGAGCATGGTGCTGGCATCTGATTAGGTATGCTATGTCATCCAGTAGCAGAAAGGAAGAGAAGGTGAGAGCAAGAAGAGAGCAAGAAAAGAATGAACTAACTTTTGTTAACAAAATTACTCTAACAACACCCTCATTTGACAGTGACATTAACCTATTCACAAAGGCAGATCCTTGACGGCCTACTAGCTTCTTCTCAGCCCTACTTGCCAACAGTATTGCACTGGAGATTCAGTTTCTAACATTAGAACTTTGGAGGATACATTAAAACCATAACAGGGAGAGAGCCAAAACTGGATCTTCTTAATGTATTTTTAATTGAATTCTTTATTGGTACATTTTATAGACAGCTCACAATTACACTCAACATTGGGAAATTTGTACCAGTATATGACACAAGTTAATTCTCATTTTTACACATATCCCTACCCCACCCCCAACCCCTATATACATGTTCTTCCTTCTTTCCAAATATTTATTCTTTCCCATTACTTTCTCCTACAACATTTCCTTTGAATATTTCCTATTTCATAAAATCTATCATTCTTAAATGTATTTTTTAAATAGTTTGAAACAGGGCCGGAGGGTTAGCTCAGTGGTTCCGGCACCTGCCTCGCAAGCGCAAGGTCCTGGGTTCGATCCCCGGTAACCACATACAATGCTGGGCGTGGAGACTCACGCCCACCAGCAATCAATACCCCATACCACAGTGCCGGGCGTGGTGGCTCACGCCTGTAATCCCAGCACTCGGGAGGCAGAGACAGGAGGATTGCTGAGTTCGAGGCTTGCCTGGGCTACATAGTGAGCTCAGAGCCAGCCTGAACTA
>PVIC010050521.1:0-12782 GCA_004025085.1 Thryonomys swinderianus
CATAGCTACTTTTTTAAAAAATGTTTCACATATACCTGGGCTCACTCCTGAACTTTGGATCCAGTTGCATTGATCTTCTGGGAGTTTTCTCACCCTAATGTCATATTATGTTTATTAACACAGGTTTGTTAATATTTCAATTCCTGGTGGGCCATGATCTTCATTTTTGTTCATATTGTTTGTTTCTTAATTCGCATCATTATTCTTGTGCATTTATTCTCCCTCCCTACTGATTTTAAATTAATTTATAAAATTCAAGACAATTTCCTTATCCAAGTTTTATTGGAATCAAATTGAATTTGCAATATAACATAAGGAAAAATGACAATTTTAAAATGCTGGTTTTTCTCCAAACTCCCCAATTATATGGGTTTTTTTAATGAATGATGTTTTCCTTTATAGTACTTGGAAACACCAAGACTCCACTTTTCACACTTCTACTGTTGAGTTTGAGAAGCCAGTTGTAAGTCTCACTGTTGATCATTTGCAGATAATTTGTCTTTTCTCCACGTTGGCCTTTAAAATATTTATTGTGTCAGAACTTTATACTCAGGATTCCAGCATTATCTTCTTTGTAATCTTGTCATTCCTTCTCCAGTGTATCTCTGCCAGTCTCATACCTAGAAATACCATGTACAGATCACAAGTCCAAAAATTCCATTTCCAATGCAGACATCTCTCTCTAACTCCAGATTGGCATACTCAACTGTCCACTGAGCAGCCCTTCTTAAAACATGTTGGACATAATATATTCAAATCTGATCTCCCGGTTTTCTTGCCTCTTGTCAAACATGTTCCTCTACCAGTCTTTTTCAACTCAATAAATGGCATCACTATTTTTATATTATCTTAGGAAAAATAGTGATTATTTTTCTTTGCCCTCACATTCAATTCTTTAGACAACACCACCAACCCTACAATAAAAATTTATATAAAACCAGTTGCCTGTTATCCACCATCCTCCAAGTTACTACCATCTTTTGGCTTGTTACAACAGCTTCCTTATTTCTCCCCTTTTAAGCCTGTCTTCTCTCCAATTAGTCTATTCTCAACATATAAACCAGAATGATACTGTTACCTATGAATGAGATAACATTATTTTTCTACCTTGAAATCTACAAAGGTTTTTCAGTTGGGTCTGAGCAAAAATCCAAAATAATTTCAATGCCTATAAGGCTCTTCCATTATCTGGACTCCCTAAATTGTTGATTTTATATCTTATTTCTCTTCTTAGTCACTTCACCTGACTACACTACTGTCCTGGACCTCATCCAGCACTCAAGCGTAGATATGCTGCAGCTGTTTTGCATATGCATTTGTTCCTCATAATCACATGAATTACTATTAACCTCCTTCAGGGCTTTGCTCAGTGTCCAATTCTCAGGGAGACCTTACCTGAAAGGCATATTTAAAACCACAGCTGTTTCCCTTCTCTACCTCCCTTCTTTGTTACATAGTTTGGGTACCATTCAACCCCATAACATATATTATATATTATAATTAAATATTAAGTGCCTATTTACATTCTCCCTGCCTACATTATCCCAAATGGGGCAGAATGTTAAGTTCATTCGGGAAGACTGTTACTTTGTTTGCCCCATCTGTCTTTTCACTGTTGTGCCTTTCATGCCATCCAGTTGCTTTGCACATAATAAGTGTTCAACTCAGTCTTTTTCTTTTTTTTTTTAAATTTTTTTTTTTTTTGCTTTTTTTTTGAGACAGGGTCTTGCTTTGTAGTTCAGGCTGGCCCTGAGCTCACTATGGTGCCCAGGCAAGCTGCCGCAGACTCAGCAATCCTCCTGTCTCTGCCCTCCCGAGTGCTGGGATTACAGGCATGAGCCACTACGCCCGGCATTGTGGTATGCGGTGTTGATTGTTGGTGGGCGTGTCTCCACGCCCAGCATTATATGTGGTTACCAGGGATCGAACTCAGGACCTTGCGCTTGCAAGGCAGGCGCTGGAACCACTGAGCTAACCCTCCGGCCAAGTCTTTTTTCTTTTAATTGAATTCTTTATTGGTACAATTTATATACATCTCACAATCATGCGTAACATTAGGGAATTTGTATCAATGTATGACACAGTCAATTCTCATTTTTACCCATATCCTACCCACCCACACCTCCCCACCCCCTATATACATCCCCTTTTTTTTCTTTCAGAATCATATTTATTTCTTCCCCTCATTGCATCCCCACACCAAATTTGCCCTGAAAATTTCCCATTCTACAAAGACCATCATACTTTCTAGAGCTCATTTGCATCTACAGGTGCTCATATCAATGAGAAGATCTGGTATTTGCCTATCTGTGATCTATTGATTTCACTCATTAGTGTGTCCTCCAGGTGTATCCATTTGCACGTAAATGAATCAATCTTATCATTCTTTATGGCAGAATAGTACTCCATTTTATAGAAAAACCACATCTTCTTTATCCACTCTCCAGTTGATGGGCATTTGGGTTGTTTCCAAGACTGAGCTATCACAAACTGAGCTGCTATGAACAAGGGTGTACATCTGTCCTTCCAATGTGATTTATTAAATTCTTTTGGGTATATTCCTAGCAGGGGGATAGCAGGGTCAAATGGGACTCCTAGTCCTAGTTTTCTGAGGAATCTCCACACAGATCTCCACAATGGTTGCACAAGTCTACAATCCCACCAACAGTGGAGAAGGGTTCCTTTCTCCCCACAACCTCGCCAGCATTTATTGTTGGTTGATTTTGTAATGGCGGCCATTCTTTGTGGAGTGAGATGAAATCTCAGTGTTGTTCTCATCTGCATCTCTCAAATGA
Source organism: Thryonomys swinderianus (assembly GCA_004025085.1). NCBI lineage: Eukaryota > Metazoa > Chordata > Mammalia > Rodentia > Thryonomyidae > Thryonomys > Thryonomys swinderianus. Next base: position 2,796 of record PVIC010050521.1, read on the forward strand.
CCAGTGATGTTGAACATTTCTTCATATGTTTGTTGGCTGCTTTGACTTGTGCCTCTGAGAAGTGTCTTTTCATTTCAGATGCCCATTTTTGTATTGGGTCTTTAAACTTGGGGAGACTGCTTTGCTTAAGTTCCTTGTATATTGTAGGTAATAGCCCTTTGTCTGACAAACAGCTAGTAAAGAATTCTTCCTATGTAGTTGGTTGTCTTTTAGTGGTGCCAGTGACTTCTTTTGCTGTGCAAAAGCTTTTCAGTAGTTCACCGGGCATGGTGGCTCACGCCTGTAATCCCAGCACTCGGGAGGCAGAGACAGGAGGATTGCTGAGTTCAAGGCTTGCCTGGGCTACATAGTGAGCTCAGAGCCAGCCTGAACTACAAAGTGAGATCCTGTCTCAAAAAAAAAAAAAAAAAGCTTTTCAGTAGGATGAGATCCCATTTGTTGATTCTTTCTGTTACTTCTTGTGCTATAGAGGTTTTATTCATAATGTCTTTGCCTAAGCCAATGTCTCCAAGAGTTTTGCCTAATCTGTTTTCCAGCAGGCTTGTTTCTGTTTTAATGTTTAAGTCTCATATCCATTGTGAGTTTGGTTTTGTGCATGGTGAGAGAGATAGGTCTAGCTTTAGCTTTTGGCAGGTTGAAGCCTAGTTTTTCCAGCACCATTTGTTAAAGAGGCTGTCTTTCCTCCATTGAGGATGTTTGGTTCTTTTGTCAAAGATAAGGTGGCTTAGTGTATCCGGGGTTGTTTCTGCAACTTCTAATCTATTCCACTGGTCCTTGGGTGTGTTACTTTGCCAGTACCATGCAGTTTTTATCACAGTGGCTTTATAGTAGAGTTTTAAATTGGGGATTGTAATACCCCCTGCCATGTCGTGGTTGCTTAGAATTGCTTTTGCGATTCTAGGTCTCTTGTGGTTCCAGATGAATTTTTGTATTATTTTCTCTAGTTCTGTGAAGTATATCATTGAAATTTCAATTGGAATTGCATTGAATCTGTATAGTAGTTGTGGGAGTATGGCCATTTTGACGATGTTGGTTCTCCCTACCCAGGAGCAAGGGCTATCTTTCCACTTTCTGATTTCCCTTTCTATCTCGTTTTTTCAGAGTCCTATAGTTTTCAGTGTAGATGTCTTTCACTTCCTTCATCTTTATACAATGAATGCACAGTGTTTTGCAGTTTCTCTACAATGTGTCCCACTATGAATTTTTAAAAAGTAATCTTTTTTAAGATTACTGAATGTAAAACAGCATTTATCAAGATTGCCAGATGACTCATACACACATTAAAATTTCAGAGCATTTTTCTAAGAGTGTATATGATTTTGAATATAATTGCTGGAATATACATAGAATTATATGCCACTGAATTGCCCTTCAAAGAGATCTGCAACTTTCTCTGGTGTTAACACTCTTTTGAACATTTATTGCCATTATCATTTTTGTCACATTAGTAGTTATAAACTGACATGTGGTCCTAATTTGCCTTTTCAGAATACTGATGAGATTAGTCACTCATTTTTATCCATAGGTTCATTCACCACTTATGTTCTACAAATACCTGTGTTATTCTCATGCCAATTAAACAATTAAGTGGTTATTTTCATAACAGTTTTAGTACTTTATATATCTGAGATCTCAATGCATTGCTTTAATACAGTAGTTAGAGGCTTCTCACTAGTTATAGTTCACACTTTTACTTTCTTTATGGGCACATTGAGAATAGTGTTTGGTCTGTTGCTTGTATGAGCTGTCCAGTCCTGGGGAACCACCTCAGGACCTCTGAATCCTAGCAAACCATGCTGCCACTGAGCTACTTCCTCAACACATAAATTAATGATTTAAATTTTTATATAGTCACCTATGCGTCTCATCTTTACTATTTAAAGCTTTTATTTTATAAATTTATGATTTAATTTAAAATGTTCATACCACAAGATAATAGAAGCTTCCTCTGTATTTTCTTCTAATCATAGTTTTTCAAAAATTTTTTAGTTCTTCATTTTTTATTGAATTCTTTATTGGTACATTTTATATACAGTTCCCAATCACACTCAATATTGGGGAATCAGTGCATACATGCAGAACATAATGATTAAATTCTGTGGGTAGTTGGTACATGTGATAACACATCTTAATTCTTTTTTCATCCCCTTTCTTCCTTTCCTTTCCCACTCCCTGCATCTCCTGATTCCCTTCCTATCTCCCTATTTCCTATTATCTGGTATTTATGTTAGATTTATTACATAGAAGAAACTATGCAGTTGTTTTTCACAGTTTGGCTTTTAACTCATCTAGAATTTTATGTTTGGGGTGTGATCACAATAAACAGTGAATGTTGAAATTTTTTTAAGTTTACTATAATGAAAGACGCATTGCCATTAATCTTAAAAATATTTCTTCTTGTCCCATCATTCTTGCCACTTTCTGGAATAGTTCTAGAAGACCTCTTTCATGAATATACTTTAGAAGTTTGGTCAAAAAAATAGTAAATTCTTCTGGCTCTGTGTACCATCCAATGAAATGTCAGGCTCATAAAATCACTATAGAATAGCTTCATTCACCTTATCCAGCTTATCTGGCATAAATGACGTGTGGTTCTTCCTCAAAATCACAATGACCATGAAAAGTAAAAGTTTTGAACAAATTCAGGGCATTGATGCAGCCAAGACAGTGAAACTAAAGACACTCATGAAAGAGGACTTCCAGGACTGCTTAAGAAAGTGGCAAGAGTTGATGGATAAGTATGTTGGAAGTGAAGGGGGTTAGTTTGAGAAGACTAGTGAGAGTGTGTGTTTTGCTATAATGAAAATTTTGAATTTAAATGTTCACCATATTTCTCTATCACGTGTTATTTAGTATAAACTAGGAATACACTTTCTTAAGTAACCAACTATCCCAGCATCATTTATTAAACAATTCTGCTTCCCTCCCATGATCTGAAATGCAAGTACTACTCTGTCTCACATTTCCATAGATACTGTGGTCATTGGTTCATTGCTGTGAACTGTTTTATCCCCCTGGGTTTTCTTTTTGTTTTTCTGTGCATAGATATCACACTACCTTAATTATACAGATACACAATAAAACTATCACAAAGAATAAATGAGGTTGGGCTGGAGATTTAGCTCAGTGGTTCCAGCTATTTATGACTAAACCATGATAGATATCAGTGACCAGCAGGTCAGAATTATAAATACAAAGATGACAAATACAGACGTATCTGTGCTGACCTGAACATGCAAGATGAGCCAAAAGTACATTAGTCACGAGAGAGAAAGGGTTACTTTGTAGTTGTAATGCTTGTTGGCCTGGAGAGTGGGAAGATTGCTGATCCAGAGACTGCTGGGTAGAGTAAGTACTCCCTGTCCCATGTTGAAGGTCTGTGAAGCCCATCCATATTGTCAGTTTGCCTTCCACAGAGGCTTGGATTCAGAGTAGGACCCTCAGATAGGAATCTTATATTCCTAATTCTTTTTTTAATGCAATTACTCAGCCATTAAGATTTAGCAATCAAAAAAAAAAAAGATTTAGCAATCCCAGCAGAAATAGATAAAAGACTTTAAGTTTCCTCTACACCAAAGTTGGTCATTCCCTTTCTTAGCATTTGGCTAAAAAAACAATTAAATAAAGGTCAGTAGAGCTCTACTGTTGTTATCTTTTTAGTTTCATCTTAGTGCACAATACTCTGTCTTGATAAGACAAAGCATGACGTGACATATATGTATATATAATATATATGTGTGTGAGAATCAGATAATAATTTTCCCCAGGAAACCTGTTCATATGCAACAAGAATTTCCACTAGAGGTAAAGCTTTCTGCAGACCTAGAAAAAGAAGACTCATAAGAATCAAGCAAAAAGCATTGAATGTGTGGTCCTATTTGATATTTATGGTGGACTAAAAGAGCCCCCTACTCTGCCAGAGAGACATGGCAGGTCATGACCAAGGGAGCCATCCTTCCGGGCCAGGGCCTAGCCCCCCACAGCTGGGGTTGAGGTTTTTCCTCCTATATGTTACACTATTTATCAGTAATGTGCTAAACCTCCACAAAAACATTAGTCTTTTGAAAGGAGTTTTAAAAAAGTTCCACCAGGTCTTAGATTTCTTCATATTATCTAGCTTCCATAATCTTACTCCAGTGACAGCTAGAGTTACAATAACTGGGTAGGTTGTGTGTTTTTCCCCTTCTGCAACTTAAACCTGAACACTGTGGTGGGAGCCGCTGAGAAGCTGGCTTCCTGTCAGTGCACAGTTTGCTACAAGCAACTGTCTCTAGGTTGCCAGGGCCTGTGGTCTGAACTATGTGACACTAACATTTAATTACCGTAAAATGTCTATTAAATCACTGACATTTACAGTAAACTTGTTGTGGGTTCAGTGTGCTTGGAGTCTAATCTGAAAAGTTTTAAAAGAGACTAAGCACCTTATTGACAAATTGTTTACCATTTGGAGTTTCTCCTCCTCCGGCTTATTCCGAGCCCAGCCCATTAAAAGCACTCAGTGAGTAGATTCTCCATCTTAGCCTTTTTTGTTGAACTTTTCTTTAAAAAAAAAAAAAAAAACTACACATACAGCAATAAGATGCTTGTAGTGAGTGACCCAGGAGATGTGAAGGATGAAAAACATCACACAAAAGGTGACAGATAAATCCCTGAGAGGCCCGGAAGGGCTATTTCTCTACTGAGAGCATCCAGCTATTGGAGAAACTCTGGGAGAGGAAAACTCCCAATGCTGAGAGTCCTCTGGTTTTTATTCAGAAGATCAGAGCAAAAGAAAAGAGTAGAAGAAAAGTAGTGTGAGCATAGTGCTAGCTCAAGGCTGGGCCCTCTTCTTGGGGAAAGGGGAAGGCCAATGGCCAGACACTAATCTAAACTTCACGTTGTATGGCCACTCGGTTCCAACACAGTCTGTGTGCTTTCGCCCTGTAGTTTAACTATTCATTCCTCACAGAGCCTGTGTGCTCTCTGCACCACAGTGTAATCACTGAGTTTAATCATGTACTGCTGGCCAGATGGCCCACATAAAATTATCAGGCTACTGATCTGCCTTAAATCTCTGCTCTTTCATTTCATTTACCACTGCTTCCTAATGGAACTTTCTTTGGTGATATTCTATAATCAGTCCTGTCAAAGATGGTGACTGTAACTTTTGAGCATGTGAAATGTGGTCAGTATAACTGAAGGAAAAAAATTTAAATTTTATTAATTTTAATTAATTCAAGGTTAAATTTAAATAGCTTTGTGCAGTTAATGGTTACCAAGTTAGACACTGCTATTGTATATGACGTACTTTCCCTGAGTAGCTTTACTACGAACCATAGCTTTGGCCATCATTTATACTCAAAGGACTCTGGCTTTGTATCCCAGCCTTAATTTCCACTTCCTTTTTAGCCAGAGCTGGGTATCTTACAAATATTTGTAATTCATCTTATTCATAGCTGAACTTGTTTCCCTTCAGACTTTCTCCTCCTTGTAGGTCCTTATCTCAATGAATAAAAAGCTACAGTGCCCCTAAGTGTCCTGGTCATGACCTGAGCTTACCATAGTCTCTTTCCAACCAACCTCCATCTATAATCCTCCTCCATTTCTTTGTACCTGTTAAATACTATTGTTTCTCAATACTTGCGATCACAAGCTTCATATAAGAATTCATTACTATTACCAGGGGCACTATTATAGAAGTCAAATTTGTTGATCTGCTTTCAGTCACACCGCTCACCCTAGCCTCAGCCATCTTCCATGGCTGCCAGAGCATTCATCCACAATTTTAAGCTTGATTCAAATTCTTTCAGTACTTCTGTAGACATCTAAGGAGACTGACATGACCTGTCCCTTATCCAGCTCCCTTGGTTCATGTGTATACCTTGTGTTCAAGATGCCCTGGTTTCCTTGACTTCCCTGAGAATATCAGATTCTCTTACATTGTCATTCTTTCACATATGCTTTTCAACCCTTCCACCTCTACACACTTTAATACATCTAAACACAGATAACTTCTGCGCATACTTGAAGGCTTCATTTGAAAATTGCTGCCTGTGAGTAACTTTCAGGACCCCTCATTTTTCAAACTTCCATTACATCCTGCATACATCGCTCTCTGAAGCTGAATGCTCACTACTGCAGGGTGACAATTGGTTGACTTGTCTGTGTCGCCTTCCATATTCCCTACACTGGCCATCTTTCGTCTCTGCACAGAACCCACTACTGTACTCTTCGGTTCATACTGATCTCAGCTAGTTCTTAAAAAACTGAAAGACTTTATTAATAAAAATAGGCTGAAATGTAACCAGAATATTTGACTTCAGAACATTAAAACTGACTGAAGTAAGGCAGCTGTATTTCATCCTCTTTCTAAAACCCAAGGAAAACAACAGAATTTTTAAATAGGAAAGAAAAAAATGTAATTTCATCTTCAGTGGAGCAAAGAACTAGAACCTGAAACCACAATCTATGTTATTATTAACAGCCACTTGAAGCAAAATTTGAAGCAAAGTAAAAGAAGATGCCTGGGCTGGAGACTTAGCTCAGTGGTTCTGGCACCTGCCTAGCAAACTCAGGGTCCCTGATTCAATCCCCAGTAACCACATACAATAGCAGGCATGGTGATTCATGCCCACCAGCAATCAGTACCACATACCACAGTGCCGGGCATGGTGGCTCATGCCTATAATCCCAGCACTCAGGAGGCAGAGGCAGGAAGATTGCTGAGTTCGAGGCTTGCCTGGGCTACATAGTGAACTCAGGGCCAGCATGAGCTACAAAACAAGAGCCTGTCTCAAAAAAAAAAAAAAAAAAGAAAAAAAAAGAAAAAGATGCCCTTCTACTTCTGTAAATGTTAGTCAGATTCCAAAGTGTTACCTTTGATGGACCAAGGCATCAATACTTTCTTTAAAATGTCAAATTCAGAAAACACCAATGGACTCCCGCTGGTAGCATTCTGAGGTGTATATGAGACTTTGGACTGTTAGCACGGAACTAAGTTAGAACTTCACAGATTTGTCATCATTATAAAAAGGCTGTGAGCACAGCTCGTAAGAGGAAAAGACTAGCAGTATGATGGGTTAGATCTAAAATATCCCTCCAAGATCTGTCAGACAAGGGCTTCTGGAAGGTGGTTAGTTCATGGGGGAGATATGCTAATAATTCTCAGCTGAATGTGCTATTAGGAGATGAGGCCTAGCTGAAAGAGGCAGGTCGCTGAGGGAAGGAACTACAGAAGTGTATTCTGGTCCACAGCTCCTCCTTTCCTACTCATTGTCTTCTTCCCATCCCCCTTAAGGTGAGCAGCTTCCCTCCACCATGTGCTTCTGCCCTACTGCTTCTACCTTGGCATTAATCAGCCATGAACTGAATCCTCTGAAACTCTTGAGCCAAAACAAATTTACCCCTTTTAAGTACAAGGTTTGGGTATTTTGTCCTCTTTTGTCCCCTTGACGGGAAAGTGACTGTTAGAGCCAGGAATCTTCTCTTTAGCAGCTACTGTTGGTCAGCTCAAGAGAAAAAATACTAGTGAAAATTAGAAACACAGTAATCATACATGGGCTTAACTGACCTCATAATCCTTGATAACTCAAACTAATGATTAAAAAATGACATAAAGTACTTAATTAAGAGGGTGAATTTTGCTATGAAAGAATTACTAATTCTTTTGTAGTACTTATGTCTACAAAGTTTGTCCATTTGTTATTAAACTCACTTTCATACACGAATTAGAAAGTCTAACCAAGTGGGTTGCTTAAATCAATACAAACATATCCTGCTATAGTTGAATTAAAATGCCAGCAATGCTATGTTTTTTCAGAAGGCTACAGGGAGATCCGATCCTCTTGTCCTGATTTCTGGTGTTTGTCACCAAACTCTGGCACCCTTTGGCATAGAGGTGAACATGTTGTACCTTCCATTGTTGAATAGCACTCCTAGTGTATGCACCAATGTCACTGGATAAGGCCTATTCTGATTTAACATCACTGCATCTTAACTTGATTTCTTCTCCAAAAACCCTGTTTCAAAATAAGATCACATTCACTGATACCAGGGGTTAGAACTTCAGTAAATCTAAAAGACAAAATCTAACCCACAACAGGCAACACAGGAAACCTCAGTACCAAAATCAGTAATAAAATAAATCAAGAGTCCTAACCTTAGTTTGGGGTTCATTGCTCGTCAGACTACACTACAGGGGTGAGCAGTGGCATGCAAGTAAAGTCTCACTTGTGTTTATAGCTACTCCCCATCACTCACGTAAGTGCCGCAGCTGTGCCTCCTACCAGATCAGCAGACACAGTAGATTCTCAGAAGAGCTCGCACTTTACTGTGAACTGCACATGCAAGGAATCTAGATTGTGCCCTCCTTTTGCAGACACAATGACTGATGATGTGATGTGGAGCTGAGAAAGTGATGCTATCACTGGGGAGCAGCTGCAAATGCATGTTAACATTAGCAGAGAGGTTTCAGTACATTTCAGATACTTGTAGCAAATGACTGTTATGCTGTATCTGATGGAAAGCAAGCAAGCAAGTTCGGTTTTACAGCTGCATCTAGTGTCAGGCTTTAGGTTAGAATCCAACATTTATTTTATTCTACCCATGCCCTTTATATTATTTACCACTTCTGTCTATTCTTCTTGCCTGCACTGAGCACTTGTCCCAAATGATGGTGGCCTTAGAAGAGTGTCTGAGACAACTTTAAATGTCCATACATTCTAGATTAAAGTCAAGGTCAAATATCCTGAGATTGCCACAGAAGCACTCAAAAACCTGCTTCCATTTCTAGCATTCTCCGTAAAGGAGGGTTTTGTATAATGACGGAAACCAAAGCAATATTATGGAGTAGACTGGACATAAGCAAGGCAATTGGTGTGTGTCTCATATTATCTGAATGGTCTGAATGGAACCATCTACTTGCAAGAAAACAAGGTCAGTGCTCCTACTAAGTTTGTATAATGTTTTCCCTAAATATTACAATATAATAATAATAGAAATAATGTAAACAATAAGTCCAATGTGCTCAAATCAGCCTGAAACACCACCACCCCTGACACCTCTCCAGAAAACTTGTCCCTGATGTCAAAAATGTTGGGGCCTTCTTGTATAGAACATATTCTTTAATCACAGTGTAGGGAACTTATAAATTAATAATAAAAATAGGAAATATCTTTTCCACATGGAAATTTTAGCATAAATCTCCCTTACTTTATCAAAAGTTCAATGTAGAAATTCAAGCCAATAGTGGAGAACCCATAAAAAGCAATTAATTAAATTTTAGTACAAATGTAACTCAGACAAAAAGGCATAGCCTAGAACAAAACATTTTTGAGAAGGGGAACAAAAGTACAGAATCTAGATAAGAACCTCAAAATAATGTTAAAGAAAGTAGAATAAGCCAAATACTATGGATAAGATTCAAAATTAAAGAATCAGAGCACAAAAATAATGTAGCTAATAAATGAATACAAATCTGACTCTTTGAAAAATGAGCAAATATTTAAAACATAAACTATATGCTCCCTTACCCACAAGAAAAGGAGAAAATTGAGAAACAACCACAGCTATAAAATAGAATCAGAAGAATAACTTTGGATAATTTGAGGCATACAAATTTAATGACAAAAAATTGGTTGATTTCTGAGAAACTAAAAACACTGATTCTAAAATTAATTTATAGACTTACATAATAGCTAGATAAACTGTTCATCTATACTTGTGCCAGGGATGAGCAAAAGCCATGTGGACTCCAGAACATATTTGCACGTTTTTCTTACACTGTTCCATTTTTTCAGGCTTTCCAGAATTCCTGGCCACTACTCACACAAAGACCACCACTCTCCCCCATTACTGTCATAGGCACACAAATTTCTAAAATAGTCTCATTGCAGAGGCACCAGTTAGAAGGCCATTCTCAGAAAGGAGAGGTAAGAGGGGCTGAGACCCGAGAGAGTTGAAGAAGAAAGATAGGATTTCAGACATACCAACTGCAGTGGTCAAAACCTG
>PVIC010050522.1:0-12788 GCA_004025085.1 Thryonomys swinderianus
AAATTTTATTAACAAGCAGAAAACTAAACAAACACCTAAAACACTGATACTGGTCTGGGGATTAAACTCAGTGATGCTGTGCCTGCCTCGAAAGCACAAGGTTCTGAGTTTGATCCCTGGTACCAAAAAGAAAAACACTTCAAACACTGATATTGAATATACTTTTAGTAAAATAAAACCAAGAAAGAATAGTTTTACTGCTTCACACTGAGTCAGTATTCTGGTCAAGGATGAAGTAATTGAGATTCCTCTAGCTGCCTTCCTGAGTCTCCCGGGGACAGCAGCTAAACAAAGTCTGCCGTCTCCACACTTGGGTCCAGCTTCTGGCTGACATTACAGTATTTCCACCACTAAGAGAACTCTTGCAGTGCCATGTTTTGGTGGTGCCTTTGGAGCTGCGCCCCTACTCCGGCCGTAATTTCTCCATTTCCACTGCTGTCACACTGCTGCCCAGTGGAGGGGTCACTTTCTGGCCGGCCCTCCCGGGCTCCCCACTGCCTCCTGGTGACCTCCCAGGCTCCTCCTCCCTCCTCCTTGACAACTCTACATGTACAGGGCCTCGGAAATTCTCCCTTTGCCCCTTTCCTTTTCTCTTTGTCCTTTCTCTTTGCTCAACTACAAAACCTGTGACCTTTGGATGGAGAGGAGACCACAGAGTTAGGAGAAGGGAATCTGTGACTCCATTATCAGCCACCAACATACAGCCCACAGACTGAAAATATGCCTGCAACCTGCAAGCGGTACTGTGAAATATGTGAGCTCTGTTTGGATGAGAATTTAAAATACCACGCAGCCCACAGTGTTGGGCTGTATGTATACGTGCTCACGAAAGGCCACTGCATGTGGCAGCTCCATGAGATCCTGCCATTAAAAGCACAGTTTTCATTGGACTCCTGCCTCACACCATACACAAAATTAACTCAAAACGGAACAAACTAGGCTCTGGACTACTTCCCAGTACTGCTCCCCATTCCTTAAAGGGCCAAATTAAATGTAAGAGGTAAAACTAAGAACAGATGAAAACACAGGGTGACTCTAATTCTGGACCTGGTACGATGCCAAAACTCTTACAAAAAACACCAAAAGCACGGTACCATCATCAAAATAAGATAAACTGAACTCCATCAAAATCTAGAATTTCAGTCAGGCGTGGTGGCTCACGCCTGTGATCCCAGCACTTGGGGCAGAGGCAGGAAGATTGCTGAGTTCGAGGCTTGCCTGGGCACCATAGTGAGCTCAGGGCCAGCCTGAACTACAAAGCAGAACCCTGTCTAAAAAACAAAAAAAAAAATTTAGAATTTGTGGGCTGGGGATTTAGCTCAGTGGTTCCAGGCGCCTGCCTAGCAAGCACAGGGTCCCGAGTTCGATCCTCAATAACCACAAACAACAATACCGGGCATGGTGACTCACACCTGTAATCCCAGCACTCAGGAGGCAGAGGCAGGAGGATTGCTGAGTTCCAGGCTTGCCTGGGCTACATAGTGAGCTCAGGGCCAGCCTGAACTACAAAGTGAGACCCTGTCTCCCCCTAAAAAAATAGAATTTCTATGCAACAAAGAAGATTAGGAAGAAAGTGAAAACCAACCAACACAATAGGAAAATATCTATAAATCACGCAGCTAATAAAGGTCTGTCATCTAAAATATGTAAAGAGCTCTTATAGGTCAATAAACAACATTTCTCCAAATTTCTTCGTGGCTAAAGAATGTGTAAATAGGTGTGGCATCATCAGTCCCTAAGGAACGCAAAGTACAGCCACAGGGGATGCTGCTTCATGCCTGTAGAGCTGTGATCAAGCAAGAAAGCAAGTGAGCGAGCAGAAGGTGCCCGGCAGGTGCTGGCAGGGATGTGTGGAAATCAGAAACCCTGACACTGCTAAGAGGAAAGGAAAATGATTTGGCTGCATGCAAAAGAAACTTAACATAAACTACCAGGTGTGGTGATTCATGGCTGTAATCCTAGCACAAGGGGAGGCTGAGACAGAAGCATAAATTCAAACCCATCCTGGGGAACTCAGTAAGATGTCGTCTCAAAATTAAAAAAAAAAATAAAAATTAACCCAGCAGCTAAGAATGTAGTTCAATGTAAAGGCCCTGAGTCTACTTTCCAATACTGAAAAAATAAACTAATATAAACTACCAGTAACTTAGTAATTAAAGTCCTAGAAACAGACACAAAAAACCTGAAAATAGGTACTCAAATACTTCACACAAACATACACAGCAGCACTACTCATAAAAGCCAAAAGGTAGAAACAAGCCAAATGTTCACTAGTGGATAGAAGAATGAATGAATAAAGTGTGCATACAGATTGGGTGTGGTGGTGCCTGGTCATAATCTGAGAAATGTGGAAAGCTGAGGCAGGAGGATCACAAGTTCAAATCCAGCCTGGGCAATTTTGTGACTTAGTGAGTCTAGAAAAAATAAAAACAGCTGGGCATAGTGGCGTTTAACACTTAAGAGGCTGAGGCATGAGGACCACAGTGAGGCCTGTTGCAAAAACAAAACAGAACAGCTGGGGTAACAAAGCAAAACACACACACACACACACGCACACACACACACACCCCAAAACAAACCTGGGAAGCACACAAAGAATAACAGTATTTGACCATAAAAAGGAAAATGACATATGTGCAACACAAATGGACCCTGAAGACACTGCTACAACATGGAAGAAGCCAGACATGAAAGAAAATACCTGATCTGGTGTGCAGGAGGTAATTCACAGGAACACGAAGGGGATCGACGGTCGCCAGGACCGCAGGCGGTGGGAATGGCAGCATGTGTTCAGGCAAGGAAAGCATTTGAAATCAGGTAAGCAGCAGTGGCAGCACAATCCACAACTAAATCTTGGGAGCCGCCTAGATGTTCCCATCAACAGAGAAATGGCTAAAGAAAATGTGGCCTTTCCACACAACAGAGCACTAGTGTGCCGCAGGGAAGGGCGGTCTGAGGCAGCTGTAGGAAAAGGACGAGCCCTGAGACTGAACATGAAGTGAAGTTCATACCTAGGCCAGCTTATACAGCACTTGTCTCACGCGAAACCCAAACTATGATGGGCAAATAAAACATCAGTATGAGGAAGTAGGGAGACAGGTCATTGTTTTAGAGGTTTTTTTGTTTTGTCTTGTACTGGGGGGTTGGACACGGGACTTTGTACTTGCCAGGCAGGTCCCAGAACCACTGAGTTAGACCTCCAGCCAATAGATCATTTTTAAATAGGAAACGAACGAGAGATGAAGGGAAGGGAAAGAGGATGAAAAAGAACTGAGACACGTTATGGGCAGGCACTAGCTCCACACAAGGAACGTAGTCATTACACGCCACAAACATCCACTAAGAGAAAATAAAAACTGAGGAAAAGGGGCTGGAGATTTAGCTCAGTGGTTCCTGCGCCTGCCTCGCAAGCTCAAGGTCCTGAGTTCGATCCCGGTAACCACATACAATGCTGGGCGTGGAGACTCATGCCCACCAGCCATCAATACCACATATCACAGTGCCGGGCGTGGTGGCTCACGCCTGTCATCCCAGCACTCAGGGACAGGAGGATTGCTGAGTTCCAGGCTTGCCTGGGCTATATAGTGAGCTCAGGGCCAGCCTGAACTACAAAGTGAGACTCTGTCTCAAAAAAACTGAGAAAAAGGAACACTACATAGTCTCAAAAAGTGGTCCCTAAATCCCAATAAACTTCTCATTCTAAAATGGTTATATTATATTATATAAATCTCATCTCAATTTTTAGAGGAAAAAAGCTAATTTTAAATCACAGTAATGTTTTAAAAACACTGTGGTGCCGGGTGTGGTGGCTCACGCCTGTAATCCCAGCACTCAGGAGGCAGAGACAGGAGGATTGCTGAGTTCCAGGCTTGCCTGGGCTACATAGTGAGCTCAGAGTCAGCCTGAACTACAAAGTGAGACCCTGTCTCAAAACACAAAAACAAAAAACAAAACAAAACAAAAAAACACTGTGGGAGGCTGAGGCAGGACTGCAAATTCAAGACTAGCCTGGGCAGTTCAACCACTCTGGAAAACTCTGTCAGACACAGAAGCGGGAGAGGAGTAGAGGGAAGTGGTGAGCAGAGAGAAGAGGCAGCGCAGAACCAAACTCACTGGGCACAGAGGTCTCGTCACTCTTAGGTGCTGTGCCCACACCGTGGGGCGTGCCACCAGCCAAGGGCCGCCTCTGTGAGGCGACTGGTGGCACTACAGGGGTGCGGTGTGTCTTTAAAACCTTGTGTGTAACCTGGATATTATAGAACAGGCATCTAAGACTCCCGCGATTAGCCAAGAGGAAAGCCAGGCATTGTTTCCTAGGAAATTCCTAAAAGCCAAATGGAGTGAGTGAAAGACTCAACACTCCGATTTCCTGAGGTTACTAAAACAGCTGAAGCACCAGCACTGCCAGTGTCTGTGAGCGCGGCGCCTCCCCACAGCACCGCGTCCCGGGTCAGGAGGCTGCCGGGCCCAGGCTCGCGCTTGCTGTCCCACACTGTAGGTGGCCAGACACCACCGGAAGCTCCCAGGGGTGAAGCCACCTCATCTGGGGGTGCGAGTGTGAGCTGTCCACTCTGCAACAGGACCGCCTCAAGGCCTGGCTTCTGGGTTGGCCTCACACCCATCAGCCACACAAATGCCACGGAGAAAACAAGTCTCATCTCACTGGACTTCTGCTTTTCAGTTTTAAAATGAACTGGCAAGCGGGTGCGGTGGCGCAGGCCCGTCTTTACAGCACGCGGGAGGCTGAGGCAGGATCACTGTCAGTGCAAGGCCAGCCTGAACTACATAGTGTGAGACCCTGTCTCAAAAACCAAATAAAGGGGGCCGGAGGGTTAGCTCAGTGGTTCCAGCGCCTGCCTCGCAAGCGCAAGGTCCTGAGTTCCATCCCCGGTAGCCACCTACAACGCTGGGTGTGGAGACTCAGGCCCACCAGCAATCAGTACCACATACCGCATACCACAGTGCCGGGTGTGGGGGCTCACGCCTGTCATCCCAGCACTCAGGAGGCAGAGACAGGAGGATTGCTGAGTTCAAGGTTTGCCTGGACTACATAGTGAGCTCAGAGCCAGCCTGAACTACAAAAGCGAGACCCTGTCTCAAAAAAGAAAAAAAAACAAAAACAAAAACAAAAACAAATAAAGGGCTGGAGATTTGGCTCAGTGGTTCCAGTGCCTGCCTTACCAGCGCAAGGTCCCTGGTTCAATCCCTGGTAACCACATACAACAATACTAGGCGTGGTACACCCACTGGCAATCAGTACCTCATACCACAGATGCTGGGCTTGGTGGCTCAAGCCTGTAATCCTAGCACTCGGGAGGCAGAGGCAGGAGGATTGCTGAGTTCAAGGCTTGCCTGGGCTACACAGTGAACTCAGGGCCAAACTGAACTACAAAGCAAGACCCTGTCTCAAAAAAAAAAAAAAAAAAAAAACTAGTAAATAACTAAGAAACAAATAAAATAAACTGACTCAAGAATCTCTAACACCCTTTCAGCATTAACATTCTATCACTCTAAACTCACACAGCTATGTATGCCTGAAGTTGTGTCACTCTCTGGAAATTATTTTCAATGGTACACACTGCACCATGCGCAACTACATCTGGCTTGTTTTTAATTTGTTTGTTTGTTTGTCTGAGACAGGGTCTCACTTTGTAGCTCAGGCTGGCCCTGAGCTCACGATGTGGCCCAGGTAAACCTCAAACTCAGCAGTCTTCCTGCCTCTGCCTCCCGAGTGCTGGGATGACAGACGTGAGGCACCACGTCCAGTGTTACTGTATGTGGTCACACGTGCTAGTTTTATAACTGTTTATTTATGAACTGGTTACGCGGCAGTGGTTTTACTGAAGGTCCTGGCCAGGACCACGTGCTGTGTGTAGCTGTCAGGTTCCAGCTTTTCTCCGAGGCAGCTGTCCCTCCCACCGCACAGTCGCTCGTCCCTGAGGAAAGTGGGCCCTGCATGATGCCCTCTCAGGTTGCTGCTCTCTCAGCGCACCGGCCCGCGAGTCCCGACTGGGCAGACCAAGGCGGGAGGGGCCTGGGACCTGGCAGTTTCAGCAGGAAACCCTTGTGGAAGGTGCTGGGTGGGCCCACCGCATCCCACCGTGCACAGAGCACTGACCACACTCAGTTTCTGGAGTCGCCACACCATCTGTCCCTTACAAGCTCACAGCAGCCCTCGAAAGCTCGAGCACCTCCTAAGGAAGCCATCTTAGTCACGATTCCAACAGCGAAAGCAGGACCATCTGTCACTGGAGTCCTATAAAATATCTTTCAACTGCTTGGCCACCCCACAGGAAAGGCTATAAATACTCGATGTTTCTTCCCATATTACTAGTTTTCAAAATAATGAGGTAGTCCTCATGCAACCTTTAAATATTTGTTGTATCATTAACTGATAAATTTTTGTATTTCAGGTGTTTCAATCCAATGCAGTTACTAGTTTTTCGTGCTCCTTTGTTTTTGGCAGACTGAGGACTGACTGTGCGTGCTAGGCAAGAGCTCTACCTCTGAGCTAGGTCCTCAGTCCTTTAAAATCTTACTTTAAGATGAGGTCTTGGGCTGGAGGGTTAGCTCAGTGGTTCCGAGGCCTGCCTCACAAGCACAAGGTCCTGAGTTTGATCCCCGGTAACCACATACAATGCTGGGCGTGGAGACTCATGCCCACCAGCCATCAATACCACATACCACAGTGCCGGGCGTGGTGGCTCACGCCTGTCATCCCAGCACTCGGGAGGCAGAGGCAGGAGGATTGCTGAGTTCCAGGCTTGCCTGGGCTATATAGTGAGCTCAGGGCCAGCCTGAACTACAAAGCGAGACCCTGTCTCAAAAAGGAAAAAAAAAAAAATGATGAGGTCTTGCTGAATGGGACAGTTTGGCCTTGAACTTGCGATCCGATCCTGAGCAACAGGGATCAGATGGGTGTGAGCCGCTGCACTGCTCATGTTCCCATCTTTAACCAAGGAAGACGCCAGTTTGGCTCTGGTCTCTTCCCTTCCAGCACTCACACCCTCCTCCCAGACCTGCCAGCTCACACCGCACCCATCCTGTCACCCAGCTCTAGTCTTTCCCATCGTGCTCACATTCACGTGAGCAGTTCCTGAGAAAAGATGCAGCCTTTTCCCCAGGAGCTCATGGTCTCTTCGGCAGGAAATGGTATTTAGAGACCTCAAGTCAGGTACTGGGTGCCACTGTGTTGTCATTGCTCTAAGCCTTTTCAATGGCAGGAAATATGGGTTAGGAAAATAATCAAGAGAAAAATAAATTATGGGGCATGCTGATACTTGCATTATGGGCTTTACTTTTTTGGTTTTATGCATATTTCTTTTTATTGAGAATTACATTAACATAGCTATTTGATTTAGCCTACAATATCTTCCAATAGTTTCAAATTAACTGGCCATAAAATTATACAGTTTAAGATTCCTCTGTGGTCCTCAGCTATAGGTAAGATACCACAGAGACATCCAGTCAAATACATTTCGGTCTCATGAAAGACATATGTTCTGTATGCGTATGCCACCAGCAACTATTATACACTTAATTCATTAATTTCTTATTTTGCTTGGTTTGGTTTTCTGCAACAGGGTCTCACTGTGCAGTTCAAGCTGGTCTCAAACCCACTGCGATCCCCCTGCCTCAGCCTTCTAAATGCTGAGACTATAGGCATGCACTACCACGCCCAGCTAATTCATTTATTTCTCCTCATTTTTTGTTTTCAGGAACCCATTTTGCTATAACTGAAGTGTAACACTGGCACAGTCAGGGTACAAGTGAACGAGTCTGAACCCCTGCGAAGGCATAGTCTCCGCCTCTGCAGGAGGTCCTGTGTTCACCTTTCCTGCCGCTGCCCCGCCCAGAGGTATCCGTGCTGCGATTGGTACCACCACAGGTTAGTTTCACCTCTTCTGCACCTTCACGTAAATGAACCCCTTCAGTAACCCCAGGGGTTTTACTGCACGGCTCTAACGTCATTAACTAACCACCCTTTGATGAGTACCTTGGGCATTTGTAGTCTTCTGTTATTCAACGAAGTTATGATAAACAGCCTTACACAAGCCATGGACACCCTGGCGGAATCATAATCCACTCAGCTAACATTCCCCACAGCTGCTCACGCCTTTCACTGTGCTCAGTGCTGACATCACAGTGAGTGGGCGAGCAAGCGAGGGTCCTGCTGGGCCACCCACAATGGGGGGGCAGCACTGAGCCAAGGGCACGCTGCCTGGTGGTCCGGGCTAACAGTGCGGGAAGCACTGGCAGTGAGAGCAGCAGCGGAGAGAGCAGTGCGTTACACAGGCCTGAGCCTGGTTCCCCAAGAGGCGACGTGCAGAGCCTGGCGCCGAGCCGACAAGCAGTCCAGGCAAAGGCCCTCAGGAGCACAGGCTGCGGGGGAGAGAGAGGAGGGGCGGGCAGGATAAGGAAGCAAGGACCTGAGGTTTCGCTCATGTCAGGGGAGAGGTTCCCGGGCATGCAGGGAAGGCTGCAGGAAGGGTGAAGGCAAAGACGTGGCTGTGGGGGGCCGGGTGCGACACTGACTCCATTGCAGGCACTGAGGAGAGGGGCTGATGAGCAGCACTGACTTTCCTTCCCGCACAGGCAGATGTGGGGTGAGAACCCGGGGACTGAGGTGTGCTGACGATCACTGAGCACAGCACCGGCACAGGGTGGCAGCGAGGGCGGGTGGCTCCCCATGCCCACAGGGACGCAGTCACCGCAGCGCCGACTGTGCACACCTGCACACCCTCAGCGACACGCATGCCATCCAATTTTTTTTTTTTTGAGACAGGGTCTCACTTGTAGTTCAGGCTGGCCCTGAGCTCACTATGGAGCCCAGGCAAGCCTAGAACTCAGCAATCCTCCTGCCTCTGCCTCCTGAGTGCTGGAATGACAGGCGTGAGCTACCACGCCCGGCACTGTGGTATGTGGTACTGATTGCTGGTGGGCGTGAGTCTCCACGCCCAGCATTGTATGTGGTTTCTGGGGATCGAACTCAGGACCTTGCGCTTGCGAGGCCGACGCCGGAACCTCTGAGCTAACCCTCCGGCCCATGCCATCCAATTTTTGACACCTGTCAATTTTATGGGTAATATACAGCCTGCTTAGCTTCAACTTCATCTTTTGCTGACTGAGTTGTAGCATCTTTCTTAGACACTAGACACATTTTCTATCACTGAGGACTTCTGTTGTTCACTGTCAACTACCAACGAGCGTTTCATTAATTTTGGCGACAGAAAATGCTTCCCGCGGCCAGTGTCACCTGCTTCCGTCGAGGCTCCGTCACGGCCCCGGGAGGCCCCAAGTGCACATCCGCTTGGGGCCTCACTCTGACCACCGCAGCACCGCGGCAGGCTCAGACTCTCCAGCCGAGGGCTCAGCTGCGCTTACATTCACAATCCCTCTGTCTGAACCACCTCTGCAAATTTTTTTATTTTTCATTGACACAGTGATCAGATGTATTTGTGGAACAGAGTATACAAAGTGTTCTATTATCTTTTGAGGCTATTTTAACTTTTTTTCAGACTCACTATACAGTACAGACTGTATAGGTCATGAACTTGCCTCATAGGTAACCAGGCCGGCCTCAAACTTGCAGCAATCTTTCTGCCTCAGCCTTCCAAGTGCTTTAAGTGGCATTTAAAAAATCTCCAGTTTCTGGGCTGGAGGGTTAGCTCAGTGGTTCAGGCGCCTGCCTCGTAAGCCCAAGGTCCTGAGTTCGATCCCCGGTAACCACATATAATGCTGGGCGTGATCAACACCATACCACAATGCCGGGCGTGGTGGCTCACGCCTGTAATCCCAGCACACGGGAGGCAGAGACAGGATTGCTGAGTTCGCGGCGGCTTGCCTGGGCACCATAGTGAGCTCAGGGCCAGCCTGAACTACAAAGCGAGACCCTGTCTCAAAAAGCAAAAAAAAAAATCTCCAGTTTCTGACTATTTGTTACCAGCAGAAACATAGCTGGTATCTATACACTGACCAGACACCCTCTGCCATACGTGTCTGAGGAGCTTTCAGCAGATGCCCCAGGATTATCTATGTAGGTGGTTGTGTCATATGCCGGTGTAGCTTTATTTCTTTCTCTTTCTCATCTTTTACAAGAGTAAATATCTGTTATTTCTCATTCCTGCCTTACTTAGTGGCCAGAACTTTCAGAGCAATGATGAAAACTGGACAGCGTCACAGGACAGCCAGGGACACCAGAGTGAGCTTCCTGGCCGAGCAGCCATCTCTCGGAACAAGCAGCGTGCGTGCAAAGGAGACGCCGCGGGAGGCTGGGGTGCTGACCCCTATGCCCTACAGGAAAGTGACACCAGCTCTCACCTGCTCACACCCGCGGGTGGAGTCATAAGACACCCAGAACACGGATCCTCTCTGGGGCTGGAAGGGCGGTAGGGAGAACTGTCACATGTCCTCCTGGTGCCATAGACTTCTGATGGGTGTCAATGGGCCACTTACTCAAAACTAGTCACTCTTTTTTTAGAAGACATTAGACACTGTAAAATGACCAGATGAGGGACAAAGTTCAATTTTCTACTAACCATGTTTTCCAGAGAAGGGCAGAGTCGTGTTTAGGAAGCCCCATGACACCATTCAGATTCCCTACCTGTGAGAATTCCCTCTGCAAACACCCTGCACTGCAGAGCCAAGGAAGCGAGCCCTGCACAGAGGGACCGAGGTCCGCTCCCCTGTCCGGAAAAGCCTCTGCTCCTACCGTGTCTTCCCCTCTCACATCTAACCTGTGGAGAGCTGGTGGACGCTGCCTGCTCTCGAACATTTCTTCCACCGGCCTTTTTAAATCCTTGCTGAGGATTTTGAAAGCTCTTGCAAATCTTTTTCTTGAGGCAAAGGAATTATTATAAATTATTCTTGATGTTCTTTTTTTCAACCATTAAGGAAGGAAAACAAACATGACTCTGCCCTTCTCTGGAAAAGCTCACTGCAGAAAACTTAATTTGTTCCCATTTCTGTACTATCTCTAAAACTGACCTGAAAGTCTGACCCTAGTTTGCCTTTCGACTGTACTTCAAAGTATTTAGAGAATGGACTAACCTCAGGACAGCCACCCAGTGAAGCAGGCAGAAAATAGCCATCTCATCCTGCCATTATGCATATCTTAAATTGCCATTTAGTAAAAGACCCATCCTCAAAGGAAAAAAATGTAGGTAAATATTTCCAAAAAGTATTGTGCCTCTACATGTAGCTTCACAGAAGGACACTTGCTTGACATGTATGAGGGCCTGGTTCAACCCCAAGGCCACCCCCCCAAAAAAAGGATCTTTAAAAACTAACTTTAAATTGAGGTAAAATACACAGAATTAACCATTTTAAAGTGAACAATGCATGATATTAGGAATACTCACAATACTGTGAAACAGTCACTTCTATCTGGCATCAAAACACTTATATCTCCCAAAATAAAGCCTCAGTCCCAGAAGCGGCTGCTTCCTCCCTCTCCCTGCACCACCTCTACTCTTTGCTGCCTGCACATGGCCTGTCCACAAGCACAAGCACTCAGACATTTGCACATTTCACATAAAGATGTTCTCTCTCTGTCACACCCACACACACACACACACGCATATTATCAAGTATATGCCTTTTCCTCCCAGAAAATAAGTAAAACATTTGGGATATCAAGAGAAAGAAAAACTAGGGCTGGAAGGTTAGCTCAGTGGTTCTGGCGCCTGCCTTGCAAGCGCAAGGTCCTGAGTTCGATCCCCAGTAACCACATACAATGCTGGGCATGGAGACTCACGCCCACCAACAATCAATACTGCATACCACAGTGCCGAGCGTGGTGGCTCACGCCTGTAATCCCAGCACTCGGGAGGCAGAGACAGGAGGATTGCTGAGTTTGAAGCTTGCCTGGGCTACATAGTGAGCTCAGAGCCAGCCTGAACTACAAAGCGAGACCCTGTCTCAAAAAAAAAAAAAAAAACAGAGAAAGAAAAAATAAACGCTAGAAACAGAAAATTGCAAAAAAAAATCTGGTGGATTTGTCCAAATCGTACAAAGGACACTTAAAATTCAGTAAGAAACAAGTTATTTACTAAGTTAGTTAGTCAGTTAGTTAAGAGACAGGGTCTCACTGTGTAATTCAGGGTGGCCAGGCAAGCCTTGAACTCAGCAATCCTGTCTCTGTCTCGCAAGTGCTGGGATGACATGCTAGAGCCACCATGCCCAGCACTGTGCTGTGTGGTACTGATTGCTGGTGGGCATGAGTTACCACTTGTTTTTATATGGTTATCAGGGATCAAACCAGGGACCTTACGCTTATTAGGCAGGTGCCTGGAACCACTTAGCTAAATCTCCGGCGCTTTTTATTTATTTTTGAGACAGGGTCTTAACTATGTAGTTCAGGCTGGCCTTGAACTCACAGCAATCCTCCTGCCTAAATTTCCTGAGTGCTGGGATTACAGGTGTGCACCACCACACCGGGCAACAAACTGATTTAAAAAGGCAAGAGTAGTGCCAGCACTCCAGAGGCAGAGGTTTGCCTGGGCTACATAGTGAGCTCAGGGCCAGCCTGAGGTATTTAAAAAAAAGAAAGAAAAGAAAAGCAGGTGGAATCTGAATTTGACAGCCTGGGCAACTTAAAGAGATCTTATTTCAAAAGTTAAAATAAAATTTAGGGGCCAGAGTTTAGCTCAGTGGTTCTGGTGCCTGCCTAGCAAGCACAAGGTCCCTGGTTTGATCCCCAGTAAACACATACAGCAATGCCAGGCATGGTGACTCATGCCCACCAGCAATCAGCACCACATATCACAGTGCCGGGTGTGGTGGCTCAT
>PVIC010050523.1:0-12782 GCA_004025085.1 Thryonomys swinderianus
AAAAAAAAAAAATGTCCATAAAGATAACATCTGGTGAACTACTTCCAGAAGGCAAAATTTCCAGGGAAAACCAAAATGAGCCGAGAAAGTAACAGAATTTAGCAGTCATCCTTAAGTTCCACCCCTCAGCTTTACAGGGTGAGAGCTTTCTCTTTGCCACACAAGAGGCCACGCCAATGTTCCCCAGTGTTCCCGTGGCCTCTGAGGGACTTGGGGGAGCACGATGAGCGTACAAAGTTCAGACGCTCCTTTCTGCAGGTATCACACTCAGCGGAGACGCCGTCCCGCTTACTGCCCCTCACCTTGCAGTGTGCGGACACGGCGGCTTCAGAGGAGTTTGTCCAGGCCCTACGGAGTGTAGCAGTCCACACTCCTCAGCTCAGCGGAGTCGAGGAAGGTGACGCTGTCACTTCACGTAGATGCTGTCTACCTCTTACTTCTCAGCTGGTCTCCAACTCAGGAGCAAAGAGAGAGGGGTATTTGTTGGACACCACCCAAAACTCAGCAGAGACTCCTCCCGTCACGGGTGCAGTGGACAATGCTTTGGTCAGGCGCTGCTCGGGCCTCTGCTGTGCACCCAAAGCCACTCGTGAGGCAGGAACTGGGACTGTAGCGAGTGCCCCAGACGTGCCAACTTCGTGAATCACCCTGTCCCCAAGGCAAATCAAAACCACTGTCAGGTAGCACAAGCGTGTCCTGTTTCAGCCCCTTCACCTGACTCCAGACAATAATAAAGGTCGATTCTGGCTTCATAGTTTTCTCTATGGTATCAGCAGAAGTCTGGGTTGAAACTATCACAACATAGTTTTTTTCTTTGACAAACACTTTTTTCCCATTCCTACCCAGTTTTGCTTCCTCCCACAGGAGTTGATTCCAATGGTCCTCAATTATAACTCCCTCCCACAGTTCACCACATATTAGAATCTGCTTTCAGGGAAACGTCAACAGTGAGCTGCATGTTATTCTCTAGCTAAGTCATCCCAGGTTATTGAAGCTTATAACACTGGAAGATTGATCCTGAACCCATATCTCTCACTGTTCACTGAAATAAAGTTGGAATGACTCAGAGATCTAAATATTAAAACAGAAATACTTAACCTGCTAGAAAAGAGAATAGGTTAAGACTCTTGAAGACATAGGTATAGGCAAAGACTGTATGAACAAAATCCTGGTAGCCTAAGAAATACTATAAAAAATTCAACAAACAGTATCATATCAAATTAAGGGTTTTGTACAGAAAAGGAAACCACCAACACAAGGAGACAACCTATAGAACGGGAAAACATTTTTTTCCAGTTGTTCTTCAGACCAAGGAATAATATTTAGAATAAACAAAGACCTCAAAAAATAAGACCCTCCCCCCAAATTTAAAGACCTGATCCAAAAATGGACACTGAAATAGACACTTCTCAGATTAAAAAGCACAAATGACCAATAAATACATAAAAAATGCTCAGTATCACAGGCCATTCAAGAAATACAAATTAAAAGAACACTGAGATTTCACTTCACATGGTTATCCCCAAGAAATCAACTAATAAGAAATGGTGGAGAAACTGCAGGGGTAATTTTTTGTCGGAGTGTAAATTGCTACAACTATCAAAGGCAGTATGGAGATTCCTTTAAAAACTAAAAGTAGGATTTACATTTGACCCCGTTATTCGCCTTCTTGGGGTCTTCCCAAAAGAATTAAACCTATCACGCCACAGTGATACATGCACACCCATGTTTCTATAGGCACAATTTTTAATAACTAAACACTGGAAACAGCCCACACATCCATCATCAGATGAATGGATAAAAAAGCAGTTTTTGTATACAACTGAATACTAGTTTGCAATAGATGGATAAATTCAAGGCCTTTTTAAATTAATGAGAGTATAGTCATAAGTGTGATAAATCAGATACATAAGTTTAAATGAGACATTGTTTCTCTTTTGTGAGAAACCTGAAGTATAAATAAGAAGCAAAATGGAAGATGGAGATTAGAAAGTAGGAATAATTTGTGCAGATGGGAAATGAAACCAGAGAGGGGGGAAGAAGGGGATTTAAGAAAAGAAAAAGAATTGAAGGAAAACATGGAAATAGAGATTTTATAAATGGGGAGGGGAAGAAAGTGGGGAGAAAGGAGGAGGAAGAGGACAAAAAATTAAGATTGTTACATACGTGTACAAACCCCCCATGGTAAGTGCGATCATTATGTGCTGCAAACATTTACTAATAAAAAATAAATTTAAAAAGAATACTATGCTGTATAACCCAGTGTTAAGGAATGCACGGGCACTGTCATTATATAACACACGTCCACTACAGTGTATCGCTTACTAGGGCAAGCATATGACATACCTCAGGTGTGTGCTTGATAATGCCACACGTCGGGATCACTGCCATTTCCAGATGAGGGCGCTACATTGCACAGAGGTTAACCAACTTGTGACGGTCACACTGCGGGGAAGTCGGTGAACAGATACCTTAACGAGATAACCTGTCTGCAGCGCCTGCCCTGTCCAGGGCCTCAGCAGAGCTCCTCCCGGAGAAAAGGCCAGTGTCTGCAACCGTAGCCTCGAAATGCGAGGAGTTGTAGAGGGAGCTCTCCTCGGGAGAACGTCCCCGCCTGGGCGCACAGTCAGGACCTTAGGACCGCAGTCCTAGTCCGCCTCTGTCTTCTTTCTGTGAACCAGTAAAGTCGGCCTTTGAGACTCTTGCCTCAGCCTTTAACCTGAAGGAGTCAAACTGTTCTACAGTATCACATAGAGAGAGAAGTGTAACAGAGGAAACATGAACGAAGAAAAAAGTCTTTCCTCTCTTCCCAAAGTTCTCTAGTTCATCTTTTTCTTCTCTCGAGTTTTCTGTGACGCTGTTTTGAAACCTAGTTCTTTCCAAAGTAATCTGTTTTCTATTCCCAAAGCCCCAGGTAGCTCTCCAGAGTACTAAAGGAGCAGCAGAATTAGGAGCCAATTCAGAGAAAACATGTTCAATATCCAAAGAGTTTTTTAACTTTTCAGTGATTCGAGTTTTTTGACTTTTCAGTGATTCAAGAGACACAAAATACCCCAGACTTGGGCCGCAGGAAGTTGAACTAACTTTTATTGGTCTGCGTGGTGTGCTACAAGCTGTGAGCTAGTCTGGGTGTGGAAGGGCAATTCGCCTCCAAGAGCAACTTGCACCCATGATAATTTTGAAATCTAGTACCCCATTTCACACAAACCCATCAGCCCATGCTCAGCATCTGAATGCCCTTCCACAACAGAAGCCCAAGTGCACTAGTCTCCAATCCTCTTTGTTGGCCTGTTTGCTAGATTATTTTTAATTGATTTTACTGGTATGTTTTATATAAGCATCATGACAACACTTCACATTGAGAATTTGTACCAGCATATGACACAACTTAATTCTCATTTTTCCTATTCCTCTGCCTACACTATGACCTCCTCCCCCCATGAGCTTGGCTTTCTTTTATTTAACCATGAATTTTTTTCTTTCCTTTTTTGCTTACCCCCACCCCCCTTTCCGCTTTGATTTACAAAGGTACCATTGCCATGCTAACCACTTTAGTACTTCCTGTTCTATTTCTTCTTCCTTACGTTACATTTGGGCAAATAGGTTCCTAAAGCAAAATAACAAGATAGTAGATTTATGACCTGGCTAATGAAACTTTAATTTTTTCTCCTTCTTGTTTCTGGTACTATCCAGAAAACCACCATCCTATGTAAACATAATGTGAGTCACATTTGTAATCTCAGGTTTTTTAGTGACCAAATTAAAATATAAAAATCACCTGGTGAAATTAGTTTTCACATTTTAATTGGTAGCTCTAGCAGTACAAAATATTACCATTTCAACTTATAATTAATATAGGACTTAGTAATACGGCAGTCCCCATCCTTTTTCCCGTAGTCTTTGAGATCGGGTGTAGAGTTCACATATCCATTCACAGACCTGTTCCTATTAGCCGTGTATCAAATACGAGGATGCTCGTGGCTGGTGGCTGCCCCCTCGGCAGGGCAGACATGGTTCTGGATGGAGAACATGGGTGAGCCCTTTCTTCCTACGAACCTGCAGGTTACATCAGGACTACAGCTGGTGCACCAAGCAGAAATGCAACTGCTGATGCAAAATTTCCAGTACCGTGACCAGGCCTGACTGTTCTTCTGGGCCCTTTAATCTTCTGCAAGTTCTTCACCAGTACAGCCCTCAAATCTGTAGCCTAAAATAATTAAGCTTAAGTGACAGGCATTTTACATCCCCTTCAAAGAGAAGATTATATAAAGCAGCCAGCAACATGGCGGGGGAAGCACAAGGAACAGGGTTAAGATTGCACATTCCACTTCTGCCTTGAGTTTATCCTCGAAGTTATCAAACTCTCAAAGTCCCTGGAATCCTGCTTACTCCTCCAGTGACAATTTAAATGATCCTTCCTTCCCTACAATCGCTGTGCTGGCTCAGCCTCCTGTGCCGCTTCTCTCATAACTGCCACAGCCTGAACGGATTCAGATGGTCTCCAGGATATCAAATTCAAGGCAGCGAGAGTGGTGAAGGTTACTCTTCAGTCACTGTCCTCTTGCAGAAAATCAACAAATACCATGAGTGTAAAATGTGGAAATTTATTCCAGGCTTTTCTTTTTGAACACTTCCTAAGATGGTGAAAACTTCACGTGTGTGCCTGTGGCTCTGAATATGCTTGCCCGCATCCATGTTTAGATTTCTGATGTACCATTCTCCACGGAGCTCAAAGACGAGCCGACTCTACTCATCTAGGCATGCAACTGACGTTGGAGAAATTAATTTCTTGCAAGGTTTAACTTAGGATACACTAATATATAAAATGATGGTTTTTTCAGCATTACTATGTAATTATCTACTTAATACAAGTGACTTTTTTATAATTTGAGGCAATTTGTGTTGTTCTGTTTCACGGAATTGTGATTTCACCCAAAGACATCAAGTCCAAGGGTGAGAGCTGGCTCTTTACCATAAATGAGTGGGTCTGAGGTTGCAGTTTATGAAAATAACTCATGGATCCATTATTTCTCATTTCTCTGCTAAGCAGCTTAATTTTGCCAACCACATTGAGTCTCCTCTGCTATGAAAGCAGCGTTACATCTTTTCAATGAGCAAAAGAGTACAGGATTTGTGGAAGCTCTTCTTCTTCTTAGAAATTGTTAAATTTCAACTGCTGTATGTGAAAGGAATGGCTGGGAATATATCTATGAGCAAATGAGACATTCTTTTATGACTTATTAAGAGTGAGAGACAGCACTAAAGCTCAGTGCTCAAACTCTTATATCAGATGTGAAGCACTTCTCTAGCGATGTGAATTAAGAGAGTTAGCTCAAGGCAGATAAGTAGTTCAGCACAGATAACTTAAGCATTTACTAAAGATCCTGAGGATCTTTATCCCAAAGCACTATGTATGAACATAATGTGAGTAGGCATTCCTCTGAATATACCTGATCTTAGTTGATTTTCTGCTGCTATAACAAAACACCAGAGACTGGGTAAATTACAAGCAATCAGTATCTACCTGGATCTTGGTCTGGAGGTAGGACTTTCATGGGTGTAATACTTAGGACCAAGTGAGGGCTTTTTTGCTGTGTCTTATTGAGAGTGCATATCATTACCCCCTGCATGGAACTGGGCAACTACGTGTTAACTGGTTAACTGTGCTCTTTGTAGAATGTACTTAAACACCACGACCCCTCTGTAATCTGGCACAAAGGACTCAGAACTCTGTTTCCTCTCCCATCTATACCATATCTCTGCTTTGTATAAACCTTACTATATTCTCAGGAATACTCCAATAAAAATATGCCTCACAGATGTAAAAAGGGGTACAGAAAGGAGAACAAACTTCTATTCAGTGCTCTCTTGAGAGTAACGGTAGTCACTCGCTGAGGCACTGGCATTACAAGCCACTCTGCTCCTCTCTTCGTGTTAAGAATGTTCTGTCCACAGTCCCCACAAGTTCCTCCTTCAGTAACATGGCAGAAGGGCACAGAAGCACAAAGGCAGAGGGGCTGGGACACCAAAAGCAGGTACAAGACAGACCTAGTCCTACAAGAACACCATTTCCAAAGCATGACACTAATCCATTCATGAGGGCTAATGCCACGAAGGACCCACCTTCTGATTCTGATACAATGACAGTTAAATTTCTATATGAGTTCTGGAGGCACATTCAGACCACACCGTGCACATAGCCCTGTGGATACAACTGTGCCATAAGCACCCACTGTGGCTGGAGCCCTTCCACAAAACACCAAGAGCCTTGCGTAGGCAATCACGTGCTTGCCACAAAGTCCCTTTAAGACCAGTAGTTACAGAAGCTCTGGACCATGGTGAGGGCTTTATTTCAGCTTAAAATAGCTATGGAAAATGGGGTTTAATAGCCAAGGAAAACAAACCAAAGTATGATGCTAAAAGTATTACTGCCATGATTTTAATGCACTTTGAAAATACAGTTAAAAATAATTAAGAGAAATCACAATAGCTAAAGAAAAATGGAATCTGCTCTTTAAAGAGGAAATATATTTAATTACCCAAAAATATTAAGTTCATATAAGCTTTTGTGCAATGGCTGATATTACAGGGAACTGAAAACATGTTCTTCATGAGTAATAAGAGTTAAATAGAGAAAAAACTGAAAGGAAAATGAGAATTAAGATCTCTAATTCCAGCTCTGTCTAACGCCTGTGCTAGGTCACTCCGTACCATGTGCACAGGACCCCGGCCTGGCTGCGGGGGGCAGGACCCAGAGCCTTGGCACAGAAGTGGGATGAGGAGGCAGTCCCAGCCCCACGGCCACTCACAAGCCCGCGTTCATGGACATGCAGAAATCCCTGCCTCCCCTGAGAGCAGACGCTCCCGGGCTGGGTGGGAGAACACAGGCCCTGACTCTCCCTGCTTTAAGCTTTCTCATGCTGTGTGCAAGAAAAGATACCCCACCCCACCCCCACAGAGATGCAGTCAGACACTGCTAGGAATCTGCTGGTACTCCTACTTGATTTTCTCATGTTTATTCCAGATACATCTCTTCCTGTACATCTTTTTTTCTTGATTCTTTTATCTTTGTTTCCTCCTTCCCTGTCTCCTCCCCTCCCTCCCTCCCTCTCTCCCTCCGTCCCTCCCTCCCTCCCTTCCTTCTTTCCCTCCCTCCATCCCTCCCTCCCTCCCTCCCTCCCTCAGGTCTCTCCCCGTCCGTCCGGTCTGTGTCCACCTTCATCACAGACCTTAGCTGGTCCTGCGACTCCCTTCCAGCAGCTCCACGCAGCAGAGCCGGGGCCGCAATGTGCGAGGCGGGGCCTGTGGAGCGCACACCTTCCACAGTTCCGTCCTGGAAGCCAGCCGCGGGCTGTGTGGAGCTGAAGCCGCACAGGAAGGCCGCGAGCAGATCCGCGGCACTCTGGCCGACAGCCCGGCTCCGCGCTCCCCTCCAGCTGGCACCAACTGCCAGCTATGTAATTGAGTTATTCTGGACACTATGCCTTGCTGTGCCTTCAGAAGACTCCAGCCCCAGCCAATACCAAAGAAAGCAAGAAACAGCACAGCTGAGACCAGTCTTGACCAGTCAGAGAAGTGTGAGAGGTTCCAAATGGCGACACTGGATGCCAGCGAGTTTGCCCGGCGGTTTATCATACAGAAGAAAGGACTGTAGTCTCAACCTTAACTCCTAGCATACCCAGCATTTTGGAAATACAATGTAAGTGCACAGCCTGAAGGCAGGCTCGGTGGACGAGAAGTGTCTGTAGCACACGCCTGTCTCTACGCCACAAAAAAGCTGTTCTAGAACAGTGTCCGCTGCCACGCACTCTTAGTCTTCGGCCACTTGGAGGGCACAGTGGTCACTGGGCACGGCTCTCTTCCGGACCACAGCAGACCCACCTTCCAATGGGACTGCCACACACTCTTCTCCGTGCTGCTCGCCTTCCAGGGCCTTGCGAGCCCTCCCTGGCTCCCAGTGGTCAGGACTAAGAGAGGAATATTTTTCAGGAACTGGTTTATGTCCACGACTTAATTTCCAGGATCCAAGTCCAGAGGGAATGAAGGCAGCCAAAGGCACTCAGCACAGGAGCACAAGAGCTTAGCTCCCGAAAGAGGCCTTTCCAGCGGACAGTGTTCCAGTGAGAAACGGGCTACCATCGTCCGCCAGAGACAGGTTCTGTCTTATACTTTAATAGGTTTCAGGGCTTCTCTATGTTCAGTGGCAGGTATCTTTGTTTTCACTATCACAGAAATACTGACCATTCCTTAAAGGTTTTGATAAGACATGTGAACACAACGCATCTCATATCTAACTAGACCTGCGTGATGTTCAAAGCACCTTACACAGACCATCTCCTTTGCAGGGGTTGGTCGTGCATAGAATTTTGACTTTGGAGAAGCCAGATCTTTGAAGGTCTTTCTCCAAAGGAGGGTATGCGTGTAAAGGGCGCCGACCTAGCAGATGTTGGACAGTTCCCCTCACACGCTTTTCCTGTCCACTCTTTGTTCTCAGCCTTTGAAAGGGAGGAAATATACAGATGTGTTTATTCTGAGGCTTCCACCAGCTACTCTCTTTCAAACAATCATTTTGAAAAAGCGACAGCATCCTAGGAGCATTTTAATTCTGCAAATTACAGAGCCATTTTGTCTCTATGAAACCACAAGGGCGGAGAGCAGTTTGAGATCAAGAAGGTTCAGGAGAGTAGCCTGATCAGAAGTGTCAACACACTGCAGAATATGTGATGCCAGAAGTGAAAACGACATGGTTGAGATCTCGTCCATATTGGAGAAATACCGTCACCATTAGGAAATTAAATCACCCAGAATGCAAGCACCGTGGTTAACTGTGTAATGTGATTTTACTCTCTCCTCACCGTAACATCTTGTGTGTATAAACCCTCCCATCAAGAATTTCCATCCACTCAAACATCTTTTTCTGAGCATAGCACTTTCTACCCTTGCCCCCAAGACAGTGATTTTTGATGAGATAAAACTGAGAAGAAATTGGGCCAGAGTTTTATCTCAGTGGTTCTAGTGCCCGCCTAGCAAGCACAAGGTCCCTGGTTCAATCCCCAGTAACCACATACAACAGTACTAGGCTTTGTGACTCACACTCACCAGCAATCAGTACCACATAACACCATGCTGGGTGTAGTGGCTCACACCTGTAATCCCGGCACTCCAGAGGCCGAGTTCAAGCCTTGCCTGGGCTACATAGTGAGCTCAGGGCCAGCCTCAACTACAAAGCAAGACCCTGTCTCAAAAAAAAAAATAGAGAGAGAGAGAAGAAATTGTAGAATAAATTATAGACTGAAACCCTGGAGGGGAAACTCCTCACATCACAGTGGGCTTGCTCCGGGATAGAGCATTGACATCACATCTCAGATCTGACACTCTTGGCACTAGGAAGCCATTTAGCTTCTCAATTTCTTCCTTTACGAATTGGGTTAGTAATAGCATTTACATACAAAGGATACCATGTATGTACGATGTTCTTAGCACATTAGTATTCAAAAGTTACTACCAGTGCTACCCACTTTCCCCTTCTGTCTCTCTTAGACAGAAGCTATCTTTCTTTCTGTAAGTTCTTCCTGCCCTTCAACTCCATTATTCCTAGAATCCATTATTTAATTTTGGAGAACGTGAACTCAGTTTTTCAGACAGCTAGCAGGTTTGGAGTTCTAATATTTCCTTACATTATCTGGACTACCTGAAGTCCTGTATCATGTACTCTACACCATTTGGAGGTTTTCCACCAAAATAATTAGGTGGTGGTAAGGGTTGGCTTTTGTGTCATCGATTCTGGGTTTTGTTTCTAAACACATTTTAAAATATCTACATTGAAAATTTTTAAAGCAGTTATTATCCACCTTACACTCCACAGATGCTGCCTGGCAAGTGGCCCGTTCCAGACTATCGCACGCAGGGCACGGGACACAGTTTGCCTATGCAACAGATGACAGTCTTAAATGAGGGAGGCACGACTGTCTGCGTTAACTGGACTCTGCTAGGAAATGTGTAGATAACAGGCAAAATACTGACTGTGGCTATTTCCAGGAAATACTTACACTTGAATTTTTAGACCGAGTAAAGACAATTCGCCCTCCGCGAGGTCCGTGGGTGTGACCCAGTCCGCCGAGCGAGGGGCAGAAGAAGGCAGCGGAAGGACAGCAGCTCCGTCCCCAAGCGGAGGCTTCCGTCTTCCACCCTCAGACCTCAGTGCTCCCGAGAGCACCGCCCCCTCCTCTGGCTTTCTGTCTTGCAGACGGCCGGCCCTAGGACTCCCTCACCTCCATAGCGGCACAAGCCAACTTTCATGCTCACTAGGACGTTACAGGGCATGAACCGGAAATGCACCTTGCGGGAGAATGTACAGGCCCAGAGAAGACACGCGAGAAGCGGCGGCCCTTGGAGAAAGGACGGATTCTGAGTAAAGGGAGAGGGAAAGGGGAGAGAAACCCGTCAACGCAGAATTAGGTTAGGTGAAAAAAATCTCATTAAAAAAAAAAAAAAGATTTGGATGTGTTTGATCCATGTGGAACGTGCACCGACCAGTTTTACATTTTGCCCACCATCCAAAACTCTCTTGAGCTCCAGGAATCACTGCAGTGTCTTCCGAGTTCAATTCCCAAACCAGTGTAAGTAATCTAATCAATGACGCAGAAGGTATTTACAAGCAAGAGCGTTCGAAAAAAGGGCCGGGAAAAGAAACACCGAAGAAGGCCCAGGTGAGCACCGAGACGCCTAACAGAGGAGATCACATCCTGTGCGAGCATTTTTGCCAGAAGGTGGGAGCCTTGGGCGCAAACGAGTACTGTTTTACACACGTGCACTACACAAGCATCAGAAAACGGTACCCTTACCCGGAGCTGCGCCGCTCTGGCCTCCGTCTAGGCTTCCACGGTGGTCTTATGCAGTTGGCGATCGCTTCTGCACTGAATTCTGGGTGAGAGAAAAGAAAATGAAATTAAAATTTGGTTTAAAGCATGAGTTTGGCAACTATGCTGCTAATAAACAATGTTATTAAAAATAAGTTCCCATTTCTTACAAAAGCCAAACTAGTTTTGGAGGGGAATGGGGGAATTTCCCGTTCCAGGCTGATCCCGAAGGCCCCGCCCCTAAGAGCCTGCGGGCTGCGCTCTGCTCTTCACCCCTCTCAAAGCGGAGCAGAGACTTCCCAGCCAACGTCAGTCAGTCTCAGCCAAAGAATTAAGCATGCAATGCAACAATAGAAAACAAAATGTTTTAGAGCTAGAAAAAAAATAGCCCTTTGACAAAGGAAAAATTAATTTAAGTTTATTTGTAAGTCATTTTTGTGTTTGTCAAAGCTTGTGGATAAAAGTGGATCGAGTGTTGAGAAAAAGCAAGGGCTTCTTGTAGCCACAGACTCGACAGATTTTCCTCAGTACTATTTTGGACTTTATTCCCCCATAAGCTTTCAAATTTCAATCACTACCCCACTGAGTCTGGGGAGAAATTGATAAAGAAAATAATATAGCAGACAATCACAAGTGAATTGAATTTGAGCACAATTGAGATGAACTGCAGTGTTTAAAAATAGAATCATTTCAGAAATAGGCTTAAGGGAGAGCGTTTTTCTCTTACGTGCAGCTTAAATGTTGGAGACCAGAAAGAAGAGAAGGAATTAGAGGGGTGGGCAGGGGGGGCAGGGAACAGGCC
Source organism: Thryonomys swinderianus (assembly GCA_004025085.1). Lineage (NCBI taxonomy): Eukaryota > Metazoa > Chordata > Mammalia > Rodentia > Thryonomyidae > Thryonomys > Thryonomys swinderianus. Next base: position 11,662 of record PVIC010050523.1, read on the forward strand.
GGGATGGGCTTAGACACTGGCCTGGCTTAATGTTTACTTAATTCTTCTCAGCTTTTTCATTTTTGGACATTTCTTCAAACTACCTGAACTGCATTAAAAAGAAACATTGTTAAAATAAAATGATGTCTCCTATAATCACAGGTGAATTGAATTTTTCCACATGAGCTATGGTGCGTAAAAGCCTTTTCAAGACTTTTACACACACACACACACACACACACACACACACAATCTTTGAAGTTTTAAAGCAGAAAAAACAGGAGTCAAAAACTCATAGAATCTTAAAACTAACCTATTTCCCAAATTTGGCTGTATCATCAAGATCTCAAGAAAATTTAAAAATACTATTTTCTGGTCTTTTCCAGGACGTAGAGACCCAGATGTCCGGAGGCCGAGACTGGGAAGCAGAGTGAGGCGGCCCAGGGCTTCTCCGCCCTGATGCCAGTCGCCTCTTGCGCTTCACAGCAAGGGAAACCGAACCAGACAGGAGACTTCACGTGGACGTTACCCGGCAACCCAAGAACGAGCCCGGGGCTCCTAGGCGTGCCACCCTGGGCGCGCTGCCGGGCCGCAGAGGAGGACAAGACTGGAAATGGGCCCAGCGTAGTCTGGATTAAAACAAAATCTCTCAGCAAAGTGCCAGTGGGCCTAGCCACTCAGGGGCATGGCTCCCGGTCAGGGCCTGCTCCAGGCGAGAAGCCCGGTGGCCTCTTGGCTGAATGGCAGGCAGCGCCCCCTGCAGGGCTGTCCTGAGACTCTGTGCCCCCGCCTGTCTGGCTTTCGTCTCTCCAGTGCTGCTTCACTGGGCAGTGAGCCCATGATGACCGGACAGTGTAGTTCACCGGCCACTGTCCTGCAAGGAGGCCAGACAGGCATACGAAGATCAAGACTGAGGCGTCACCAGAAGGCACGACTGGGCTGCGGCAGAAAAAGTGCTCCTCTCCTGCCTGTAAATATCTAGAGAACATGGGCCGGAGGGTTAGTTCAGTGGTTCCAGCGCCTGCCTCACAAGCGCAAGGTCCTGAGTTCGATCCCCGGTAACCACATAGAATGCTGGGCGTGGAGACTCACACCCACCAGAAATCAATACCACATACCACAGTGCTGGGCGTGGTGGCTCA
>PVIC010050524.1:0-12782 GCA_004025085.1 Thryonomys swinderianus
GAGTGCTGGGATATTTTATAGGCATGAGCCACCACACCCAGCACTGTGGTATGTGGTACTGACTGCTGGTGGGTGTGAGTCACCGCACCCGGTACTGTTGTATGTGGTTACCGGGGATCGAACCAAGGACCTTCCACTTGCTAGGCAGGTGCCAGAACCACTGAGCTCCGGTGTGTTCCCCCCACCCCCACCCCCACCCCGCCGAGTCTGTTTTTAACTGACAGATTAACTGGCTTCCTTTCTTCCCCCTGCTTCCCTCTATAGGACTCCTGCCTCAGTGAGCACGTCAGTCACTGGGAGCTCAGTGGAGGTCCTGGTTCTTGCAGAATTTACAAGGCAATGGAGGAGAGAAACAGTAAATAAACAGAGTAGAAAACTATTGCCTTGCTTTTGGTACCTCCAGGAAGGGTGCTTTTCTAAAAACCTGTAACACACACTATAGTTTTCTCCTGGTGGTTGGTAGGAGGATTGGCTGAAGTTGTGACAGAGTTAATGGCATGAGAAATAATGCTAATGCAGATCACTGATAGATTTTTAAAGATCAGAGGGTGACATTTAATCACTGTTAATTTCTTGCCTTTTTGTGGTTTGATTTAGAATTGAGTTTTTACTTAAAAGGATAAAAGGAAGGTATTGGGAGAGAGGAAATTTTAATCCTTTTTTCAGCAACATTAGTGATTCTTCACATTTAGTGATTACCCAGCCAACTGAAATGAATGGTAAAACTGAGGCAGAGGATGAAGAAGAGGAGGAAGTTGCATTAGAAAATGAAGATGAAGAACAGGAAGCCTCCCAGGAGGAGTCTGCAGGGTCTCTTGGAGAAAATCAAGGCAAATATGCACCACCATTGACTGTTGGGTTAGAACATGTACCCAAAGAAAGCTCCACGGAAGCTCCCGAGTGGAATAATAAAGGTGAACAGTGCGACAAGACTGAGAGTCAGGAGCCCAAGCTGAAGTTTAACCTGATGCAGATTCTGCAGAATAATGGGAAGCTAAGGTAGGTACCTTTTGTAATTATACCAGTAAAACTGAAGACTAGGTAACCCATCATACTGTCATTTCTTTCGGACTCAGGACCTTGCACAATGCTACTGAGCTAAATCCCAGGGTCTCCAAGTATTGTTTTAATCACAGTCCTTTTCATTTAATACTCAGAAGTCCTCGGAATTGATGACTGTAATTAAACACTGCTCTTGTTAAGAAAACTGAGCCTTAGAGAGGCTAAGCAACTTGTGCGCAGTAGACCCACACTCTAAACCCAGGTCTGAGTGGCCTGAGACTATGTGGTGGGGATTAGTATCAGTCATCAGGAGCATAAAGTAATGGAGGCTGGGATTTGTACAGTTTGTCATTTGTTGTGGGAGGCCCTTAAAGGATTGGGGCTCTGATCCCTATAGGAGTGAAGTGGTACAAAAGAGGAATGGGCCATCTCTCAGAGGGCAAGAAAGGCCTCGTATTTGAACAAGGTATTTGAACAAGGCCTCAACCAGTGAGTAGGGTTTCGGGAGACCTGGGGGTAACAGGTATGTGTGGGGACCACTAGGTAAACAGGTGAAATAAAGGTACAGGGATGATAATACGGGCATTTATTTGTCCCTTAACAGGTGTTTATTGAGAAACTGCTGTCCGCTAAGCATTACAGTAAGCTGTGGATTACAATGGGAACAGACTTGTAGAGTCTATAGCCTGGCAGTAAAAATACAATAAACAAGAAAGAAAGTAGTTTCAGGCCATGAGAAATGCATTAAGACAAGGCAAAATGATGTCATGTTTTAAGTGTCATTGAAGAGTGGGCCGCTGAAGTTGTTCAGGGGTTCAGGCCTGCAGAGGTAATTTTGTAGGTGGGTCCTCAATGATCAGGGTCAGTCCGTGAATGCCAGGCTGAGGAAAACTCTAGGTGGAGCAGAATGTACACAGGCCCTGAAGCTGGAGTGAGCTGGGCATGTTACAAATACTGACTGGAGTGGGAGAGTTGTGTGGGCAGAAGAGTATGGTAAGAAGAAGACAAAAAACTGGGTGTTGGCAGGTAATAAAGGGCCTTAAGGGGAGAATGGAGGTTAGTTGTTCTTGGGGTTTTTTTGGTTTTTGGTCTTTGTTTTTTTTTTCCTGGACGGCTTTCAAGCAGATGGATGATAAAATTAAATCCTGTTTTAGAAAGTAAATCTTGGTGGGATTGTGGGTTAGTGCTCAATGCAAGAAGGAACTAAAGGCAGAGAGGTGAGTTAGGGACAGTTAGAATTATTGAGAGCCAGGAAGATGTGTGGGCATTGGCAAGAGCCATGGCCATTGGCATGGAGAAATTGAGATGGACTCAGGAAATGTGCAAGGTAAAGTTGACAGAGACTAGGGGTTCCACATGCAGCAAGTGGGTAATGCTGGGTAATGTTGTCAGCCAGGACAAGGGGCATCAGAAGTGTTTGGGGATAGTAGTCCCGGGGTACCTGTGAGAGAGAGAGTGAGGAGGAGGTGCTCTGGGCTGACCAGTGGAAGTACACTTGTCTGTCAGTTGCCCACCAGCAATCAGTGCCACACACCACAATGCCAGGCGTGGTGCCTCACACCTGTCATCCCAGCACTCGGGAGGCAGAGACAGGAGGATTGCTGAGTTCGAGGCTTGCCTGGGCTACATAGTGAGCTCAGGGCCAGCCTGAACTACAAAGCGAGACCCTGTCTCAAAAAAAAAAAAAAAAGAAACAGCAGATAGAGTGAAAGTGGGAGGGAGTAGTGTGGCGAAAGCTACACAAGGAGAGTTTCAAGTCTGTAGTGTCTCAGATACCCAAGTTAGGAGGAGTGAAAAAACTCCTGGTTTTGTAATTTAGGACCGACTGTGGGTGAAAGGACAATAAGGAACTGAGGAAATAAGAAAGCAAATGTGAAGTAACTTTTTCAGGTTTTGGCAGTGAAAGGAAGGTAAGAACACATCAGAGAGAAAGCTGGGTGAGAGGAGGTAGTATCTGTTGCATTTTTTTTTTCCCCACTACTGGGAATTGAACTCATGACATTGCACTTGCCAGGCAGGCATGGTGCCCCTGAGCTAAAGCCCCAGCCCAAGGAAGTGACTCTTAAAAATAGGGATTCTGGAGCTTATTTATGGACTAAGGGAAAGCAAGAAGAGGATTAAAGATGCAGAAATCACGGGTAGAGACGGGCTCTAAAGGAAAGCCTGTCTAGCAAGAGGCCCAGGGGAAGGATGCCTCTCCCTGTGAGAAGGAAAGGATTATGGAGTGAGTGGCATAGGTAGAAGTTGAAGAGCAAGGAAGTTTAGTGTTTATACGCGGTGCCCTTTATGTTCTAAATCAGTGGCTGCATCTTACACCAAGAGCTGGAGTGTGATGGGACAATAGTATCAGGTTTGGAACCATGTCGTGGAGAATGAGACCAGGTCCTGACTTTGTCAGCATCCCCGAGCCATGGTCTGTTTAGTGCTTCTGGCTGATTATGTGAATATAAGCAAGTCAAAGGGCTTCCCTAGGTCTCGGGTTCCTGTCCAGCCAAGGTACAGGGCAAGTAGGAATTTTCCAAACTATTTCATAGAGGAGAACAAAGCTTCTAGCAGATTGAAAATAGAATATTTGAAAAGCACTAGACTGTATTCTTGAGTTTCTTTCCAGTAATAACATTCTCCCTACCTATGATAGAAATAAATTATTTTTTCATAAATTTTAAGGATCTCACTCTTTTTTTGGTGGTACCGGGGATCAGACTCATGACCTTGCACTTGTGAGCCATGTGTGAGCTAAATTCCTGGCCCTCTTTTTTTTTAATTTAATAAATTGAGTTTATTGATCCATCTTAGGAATACATGATCACATTCCTCATTGAGAATGTGTACCTGTTCATGATATATCTTGATTCTTATTTTTTTCCCCATTCCCCTGCCCTTTCTGCAACCCTCCTATATACATAAGCTTTGTTTTCTTTCTTTCTTTTTTTTTTTTTTTTTTGAGACAGGGTCTCGCTTTGTAGTTCAGGCTGGCCCTGAGCTCACTATGTAGCCCAGGCAAGCCTCGAACTCAGCAATCCTCCTGTCTCTGCCTCCCGAGTTCTGGGATTACAGGCGTGAGCCACCATGCCCAGCACTGTGGTATGTGGTACTGACTGCTGATGTGTGTGAGTCACCACGCCCAGCATTGTTGTATGTGGTTACCCGGGATCGGGATCGAATTTGAGACCTTGGGTTTGCAAGGCAGGCCCTGGAACCACTGAGCTAAATCTCTAGCCTTTTGTTTCTGTTTTTAAACCATCAATTTTTTTCTTTCCCTTCTTTGCTTCCCCTGCCCCCACCCAGTTACCCTTTCCCTTTGAACACTTTCTTCCTCTTTCACAACACCTACCATACATTTTGGACCTCATTTACACCTTCACTTCTCACAGTAGCGAAATGATTTGGTATTTACACATCTGTGTCCTATTTATTTCACTTATGAGTATGGCCTCAATGTGTATTCATTTCGCTATACATGTCAATGAGTAACCAGTTGTCCTTGCAGGGTATATTAGTGTAAATCAGTGGGTTTCACATTGTGTTTCCTGAAGCTGCCCGTTGTCCATAGGGAAACCCAGTGGCCACAAGAGCCCCAGGGAGAGATAAGGCAAGGGTTTGAGGCTGCAGGACCAGCCTCCTGTTTGTGTCTTTATGCTGATGACTGATGGATATAACCTAATGTCATTTAAAAATAAGTCCACTTTGATGTAATCATGAGTGTCCAAACTTTTGGCTTGCCTGGGTCTCTTTGAGTGGAAAAGAATATCTTGGACCACATAGGAAATATGTGATATAGGCAACATATCAATAACAAAACTTCTTTTATTTTTTATGATAAATTTTTTAAAAAGAGAGAGAGGGATGCTGAATTTGATGGCTCATGCCTGTAATTCTGTCACTTCAGAGGTCAAAGGAGGAGGTTTGTGAATTCAGTGCCAGGCTGGACTATGTAATGAGACTCTATCAAAGGGGGAGAAAAAAAAAGAAGGAGAAGCAGCCCCCAGGCAGCAGGTTGTAATTGCCTGAAGTCATTCTAGTTTTCCTTTCCTTTTAGAGGAAAGAGTTGCTTATTGCAGATGACTAGCTGACTTTTGATACTGTCTCAGGGTTAACATCCCAGGGCCGTCTTTGATAAGAATTATAGAGATAAAAGCTCAGTACTTTTATATTTGATGTGTAACAAAACAGTTATTGGAAATCTCAACTTCAGAGCAATAATTCCTAAAAGAGCCTCACATTTCAGTAAAAGGGGACCAAGCCATGCAGTTGGATATTCTGCCACATTTGGAGCTGTCTAAAGCATACTATTTTCCTGCTCATTGTAGTGCATTTGAATTTGTTGACCAAAGTGAAAGATTTTAAAAATTTATTCTGATTTGAAAATCAGTCTTTTTTTTTGGTTTGGTTTGGTTTTATAGTTTTTTAAGATAGGTCTCATTTTATAGTTCAGGCAGATCCTGAGCTCATTATGTAGTCCAGGCTAGTTTCAAACTCTGGGCAATCCTCCTGTCTCTGCCTCCCGAGTGCTGGGATTACAGGCATGAGCCGCCACACCTGGCGAAAATCAATTGTTGTGGAAGTAAATCTTACGTAAACAGTAGAGGTGAAAGTGTAGTGTGCACTTCCCAAATGAACAAGAACATGATTATCTTTGTTAACATTTGGAAATATAATTTCATACTGTGCTCCCTCTCATAAACCATCCCTGTTAGTAGCAAAGATCTGGCCTTATCTGTAATTCATGTTCCAAAGCTGTTATGCATGAAAATCTAGCGAAATGGCCCCCCTAGACTTACTGCACTGCCGTTGCTTCCCCTGCACACACAGAGAATCTAAACCTGGACCCTCTTAAGAGTCCCAGTTTTCCCTGGACAAATCGTTTGTCCAAACCTTAAGTGAACAGGAAGTAGAAAGCATTCAGTTCAGTGATTGCATGTGTGAGGATTGTAAACAAAGTTTGTGTTGGGCCCTAATCTTCGCTGATGTCATTTTGGCTGTAGTGTCAGAAGGCCGATCAGCTGAAGTAACCAAAATCTTGCTTGAAAGAAAACAGATCTGCCACACTTAGCAGCTAAAGTAAAAATCATCCCCATCTCTCTGGTACCTCTAACTTTCAAGCTATAGATTGATCAGATTTCCTTATTTGTAACTAGATCACCAAGCAGAAGGTAGTTACATTCTTCTGTGATGTTGCTACAGTATTTTCCACCAGGCCTAAAGGTTTCTTCTTCCCACTGAACATCTGGGCTCGTCCCAGCTGGTCTATTCATCTACGCCAAGCTCTGTTGGACCTCATTCATTTGTTCTGGGCTCCAGCCACTCCCAACTTGCAGTTGAGAAAAGCTTGACCTTAAAATTTGCTCTCAAAAGTTCCTTTGTAGGATTTATCTATTTCCTTCTTTGGAGGCTTTTGTACACTAGCAATATTAGTTGCCATAACAAAAGCACTACTTTTGTATTATCCGATAAGTATGTTCTTTAGGGCCTCCAATCCAGGAACCTCTCTCCTCATTACTACGAAGGTTCTCACAAAGACTCAGTCCTCTGTCCATTCTCCCAAGATGGTTGTTAAAAAATTCAAAGAGATAACATGAGTTTCTAGTCTTGCTTTTTTTTTTTTCCTGTGCTAGTAAAGAGGAAATAAGGACAGCATGTTGAACCTCATGTGCTATTTAGAGTGGTTCTTCATTCAGAGAATAGATGATGGGATTTGTATTCCTTAGCCATCCTAATAGAAGGAGGCTTGAAAGGTCACTTTGCGAAAGGGAGGTACTCATTCGGTATTCTTGCATTGTGTCTCATAACGGTGTGTTGTTTTGGATTTCTGTAGCAAAGTGCAGGCTCGAATAGCATTCTCTGCCTATCTCCAGCATGTTCAAACCCGCCTGATGAAAGACAGTGGAGGTCACACATTCAGTGCCAGTTGGGCTGCCAAGGAGGATGAACAGATGGTGAGCCCCTTCTCACTGGAAACCTCTGACTTGTCCTTTCCCTCTCTCCCTCACTCTCTTCTTTTCTATTAAAAGGCAATGTATTCTGATGACAGAATTATTGTACAATAACATTTCTAGATTTATTTTAATATGATGCCAAGGAAACCTTTGATTTGGAGCTGTATTCACTACACCGTGAAGGGAGGGCATCTATTTATTTCATTCTGATACGGAAAGTGGTGGCTCCCTGGATGCCGAGCCTTGTGCAGAGCCTTCCAGAAGAATAACAATCTGTAGCTCTTTCTTAAGCAACCTCACATTTTGTTAACTCTCTATGGTGGGAATCCTCCTCTCCTGACCACAGATGAGGAGACAGATGTGGAGAAGCTAGTCTGGTTTTCCAAAGGTTATATGTGGTAAACTTGAACTTGAACCTGGATGTTATACTTAGACCAACTTGTTCTTTCTTTGTTTCTGCATGGTATAGGTGTTTATTTCCCCCCCTGGCAAGTTCATATTAGCTCTCTGAAGGTCAGTATCTTGTCTTAGGCCCTTTCATAATATACTGCCTTCCAACTTCATATTTTTTTCTTTACCAGTGATAACTTTATAAAATTCTTACATTATTGGAATCAAACTTGTAGGATCCTTTTGACCCTGTATCAGTTATTTGTAGGAAGGCTTTTCTGTTTTGAATCACAACAGAGATCTTCAGGCTCTTTGGTAGGGTCATAGCTTATAGAGGAAGTCCAAGTCCTTACATAGCCTCTTACAGCAGGGATCTTCCACTGAACTGAGAGGGACCTTTACATCTGAGAAGAATGCATCTTCTGTTTCATTCACTGGTGATCCTAGTCTCATTTTTAGTGCTCAACATATAAAAGGTGAGTCTTGGGGCCTGAGATTTAGCTCAGTGGTTCTGGCGCCTGCCTCACAAGCGCAAGGTCCTGAGTTCGATCCCGGTAACCACATACAATGCTGGGCGTGGTGACTCACACCCACCAGCAATCAATACCACATACCACAGTGACAGTGCCAGGTGTGGCGGCTCACACCTGTAATCCCAGCACTCAGGAGGCAGAGACAGGAGGATTGCTGAGTTCCAGGCTTGCCTGGGCTCCATAGTGAGCTGAGGGCCAGCCTGAACTACAAAGTGAGACCCCGTCTCAAAAAAAGAAAAAAGTGAGTCTTTATGCAAGGAGCTTGGTTATCCCCGAAAACAGCTTGTGAATTTTAAGTGAGCGATACAACTCAGAGATAAAACCTTGTGTGTTTTGAATAATCCTTCAACCATCAGTGGAAAATGTTAGTTCTGCTCTTTCCAAGTGGAAAATTGAGACTGCTTTTTTCAGAGTCAGTTTGTCTGCTCCTCTGTGAAAAAAAAATGATGTTTTAATATAGCGACTTAAACCACTCTACAGTAAAGACAGCAGAGTAAAACTAGGAAATCCAGCCCTCTGGTTATGAGGTTGTTCCCTTTATACTGGAGTAAATTGGCTCCAAAGGACAATGAACCAAAATTCAAGAGGAAAAAAAATAGCTTAAACGAGAGTAACCACTGCAAATGCTAGCTTAGAATTTATACAAGGTTTCTCTGGGGCTCTTTATAAGAGTACATGGGGTCACCACTGCGGAACTTTAATAACAGTTCTATGACTTCTTCGAAATGTGTCTAGAGCGAACCCTGACCCAGGCGACTTGCTCATGAGGAAGGTAGATGTTGAGCGCCCCCTCTGGTCCTGGCTGGGATTAAAGATTCTTTATCTCACAACAACTGAAATGTCCCCAGATCCATCATTTGCAAGTAATTGTGTTTGTGGAACAACAACCTTTTTGAGGCCTTTGGTCCTACAAATCTTTTTGAAGTATTTGTGATCCTTATAAATAACCTGATAGTATTTTTTCAGATTTCAGAATTCCTTCCATCATAAATGAGATGTGGTCTTTCTTTCCCTTAATGACCTCCCATTTAAGTGGGGTCCTCATTGCCAACTCCTAACTCTAAAAGCTTCCTTATCCTTGGGATTGGGGAAAAGGCCATGACCTTCAAAATACTAGAATAGTTCTTTCTTTTCTATGATCATCAAGTTCCTCTTCTCTTCCTCTTCTTCTTCTCTGTCTTCTTCTTTTCCTTCTTTTGGCTGTATTAGGGATTGAACCCTTGCATGGAGCTATGTTCCTGGGCCCTTTTAAAAATTTTTATTTGAATATTGATACAGGGCCTTGCTAAATCATGAAGTTGCCCAGTCTGGGTTCAAACTTTGAATTCTCTTGCCTCAGTTTTCCAGAGTGCTGGAATTACAGGCATGCACCATTATATCTGGCCATCAGACTTTCTAAATGAGTAGTTTCTGTTGTTCGCTTGTATTCTTCATTGCTCATGAATTTCTTCATGTCCTCCTTCTATTGTCTTCACTGCAGTGAAGAGACGTCAGGTATCCTCTTGACATCATCCCCCAAATGGCCACATCTGGGGCCTTGTCTTGGCTGTGGTCCTTTCTCCCTGAAGCTTCTTGGAAGCCTTTGCCTCTGTGCCATTGTCTTCTCCAGGGGATTTGTTTATGCTTGTAATATTTGTACCCTGCTTTTCCCTGATTCTTCTCTGCACTATTTCTAAAGCCTGGTCAGGAGAGCTGTGACCTTCTCCTGGGACAGGACGTACTCTGCCTCAGGTCACACATGATGTCCTGGGCCAGCACTGCAGGTGGTGGGAGCAGCAGGTGGCTGGGTGGAGACAAGGGAGGTGGTGTGAAGAGTGTCTATACATATGGTTATTTCTGTATTCTTTTTTTACTTTCTTATCTTTGAGGATTTCATTGGTTCTTGGGCGTTTAGTTTCCACTCTCTGTCTTTGAATACCCCTTCCCTAAATCACTATAGCTGAATACCTTTTTAGAAGCCATACCTGCTCTGTGAATGGTGATAATACCATTTGTATATGTATCACAGTACTTTTATAACTACTACCTTATTACATAGTTACTTGACTACTTATCTGATTTTAATTTTTGTCTTATTTTAATTTCATAATTGTCAGCTTTTGAGAATAACAGTGTTCTATTTTATCATTCTGTATCTTTCTTACACCTAACATATTTGTTCTGGATTTTGTCAAAATATATAATACACCTCTTCTCATATCTCTATTTAATCCTATCATAGTGTATCATCCTTTGCTAAGGACAATCCCTGTTTTCTTTCCTCTGTGTTTCCTTATTTTATAGGAGCTGGTAGTTTGTTTCCTCAAGAGAGCATCAAGTAACCTCCAGCATTCCCTGAGAATGGTATTACCCAGTCAACGATTAGCTCTTCTAGAACGCCGAAGAATCCTTGCCCACCAACTAGGTGAATTTATCAATGTGTATAACAAGGTAAGTCATTCACCTGGTCATCTTGTGCCTCGAATTGCACAATTTCCACAGTTGGAAACCACAGCATCATGCTCAGTGCATTCCTGATAGAGAGAGTGGGGTACCATCATACTGTAACCCACTGGGCTGAAGAGCTACTTATTACTTTTACAGGCCCAGGTGCCACAGTTAGCTGTTTTTTTGCATACAGAACCTTGCTGTAGTGTCCAGGCTGGCCCTGAACTTGCTATATAGCAAAGGATGGCCTAGAACTCATGGTGGCCCTCCTGCCTCAGCCTCCTGAGTGCTGGGATTACAGACACCACTATGCCCAGCTCATAGTTAGCACTTATTGAAAGATATAGTATTGCTTTTGAGCTCTGTTATACCTGGGATGAAGCCTGGCCTATGTGTATCAGTATTGATATAACTCTATAGATAATGGTAAGGTGACCTTTATTGAAGAAATCTGAACAGTGAATTTACTATGATGACATAATCTTTTTTTTTTTCAGTGACTTAGGCTTTCTTTTCTGGAACATTTTATATAGAGACATCATTTTGCAATCAAGCCCAGGAAATGTAGTATTTAATTAGAATTTTTGCAAAATATCTTGTATCAAGAGGCTCAGAGTACATTGAAAATATTATTTTGGGAGGTGAAAAGTATGCTTAGTTTGCAGTAGAAAAAGCTGAGGCCTGGAAAGATAAACGGCTCTTCCAAGTTGCAAAGAGTGTTTAAGAAGACACCAACACGTTAAACCCATTCCTGTGATTTATTCCAGACCTGTTGAGAGTTCCTTTATGTCTTATGTAAGTAATTTTTTCAGTTTGGAAGCTGGAAGGAGAAAATCTTTTAAGACCTTTTTTTTCCCAGCTCCTAAATGCAGCAAAATACTGTGTCTGTTTAAGCTCTATGTGTGATCACAGTTGTTACTAAGCTCTTTACTATAAAAAGCTCTTTTGTCAATGGGCTATGTAAGTAGAAAGTAAAAACATGCAAAAAATTTGCATTTACTCTGCAACTATTACTTGGGAATTTCAAAACATCTCACAAAATTATGACCAGAACTAATGTATATCAAGTTTATAGGTGGCAAAAGTACATGGAAGAATTAAATGTCATTACAACAAGGACCACTTAACCCCAGAGTAGTGAAAACAAATTATGAAGCAATCATTCATAGGGAGTCAGTTTCATCTTGTTGTTTTTCTCTGGGGTTGGGCTTGGACAGGAAACGGAACTAATGGCCGAAAAGAAATCCAAGAAGAAACTTGAAGAGGAAGAAGAAGATGAAGTGAACACAGAAAACTTTCAGAAGTTCATCACACGAGCAAGGTAGAAAACCTTTTTGCTTAATAGAAACCATCTGATTCTATCTTCCACGCTGCTCATTGAATACCTGGCTTTGCCCTGCTTTTGAAGCATGGATATGAGTGAAATCACTCTCAAGAGGAGAAGTTTCATCAGCTTGGCCTTTCCATATCTCAGCCAGTTATGTTGTTGTTGTCATGGTTTCAGTTATCAAAACACTGCTGCTAGTTGTCTGGGCTGTAGTTCTAGATCGCCTTCGAAGTACACAACACACAGACTGAAAGGGCCTTTGGAAATTTAAAGTTAGAAGCTTCTAATGTTTACTGGATCTGAATTAATTCCTGACCTACTGATGCTATGGAGATGAACAAATTTTGCCTACATTGAGTGGGTTGAGGAATTGGCAGTTTCTCAACACTGTGAGGGTTACGCCTCATTTATATAAAACAGAACAAGTCCTTCATGCTTAGGGTTAATGTTTAGGAGCTGGAAATCTCAGTATTAAAGTCCCTATCTTGATACAGAATGGCTTTGTCATTCTGTCCATAGACATTATATTTCCAAAAGAAGAGAGAGCATAGGCACTTACTTTAAAATTTTGCCAAACTTTATACTGGAGGACCCTTTTAAATTAGCATAAACAAAACCTTGGTTAATTAGATATCAATATATATCCCCAATTTACAGTGGGGAAAAAATTGACTCTCTGTTATTTGTAAAGTTCAATAAGGTGGTAATCAGCATAGTATGATAATCGTTTAATACCTTGTGTAGACTTTGCTAGAGCCTCAGCATCTTGTCCTTAAGCATACAACAAGCAAATACATCATTTTTATAGAAGATCCACTTTGTTGACATTCTTGGATCTTGAGTAATATGACTGATAAAGCAGGTATAGAAACAAAGCAAGAAACCGTTTCTCACATCAACACTATAAAACTAGAAAAGGAAAAGAAAACTAGATTATGTCCAGAAAATAGCTCTAATTTCTGGCTCCTCACAGATTGTCAGAACAAAACATTCAAAAGAGCAAACTTTTTTTTTTTTTTTTTTTAGCTTTTTGGAGACAGGGTCTCGCTTTGTAGTTCAGGCTGGCCCTGAGCTCACTATGGTGCCCAGGCAAGCTGCCGCGAACTCAGCAATCCTCCCATCTCTGCCTCCCGAGTGCTGGGATTACAGGCGTGGGCCCCCACGCCC
>PVIC010050525.1:0-12782 GCA_004025085.1 Thryonomys swinderianus
AAGGAAAGGCCTAAGAGGTGAAGCAACCCTTCTAATTAGAAGCAGAAGTAGTGAACCAGATCCCCCCTCCCCAGGGTACTTTGCTGCTGGAAGATTCAGAATCTCACATTTGATTTTTCACTCTTCATTCAAGAGGCACCAAAAGCTAATGCCTGGAATTAAGGCCAGAGTTTTGAGAGAAGATCTTCTCCAGATTGCAGCTGCCACAGAGAATAAAGGATGGAAATTCCCTTCCAGTCACTCCTGGCCTGCTCCTATGTCCACCCCCTCTCCACACCCAGCAGTTCTGTGAGTGACAGAGGAGGAAGCACAAGCCTTCCAATGGGAACTATCTGGTTCTCTCACCTGCTGCCTTCTTCTGGGTAGAGGCAGTCTGATTGCACACAGTTCAAAAGAGTTGAATCTACTGTCTTCCCCTAAATCACAATTCCAGCATTCTCCATTTTCATTAATTGGAAAACTATCAATCCTAGTATCAAAATGGAAACCTAGACTCCAATTCTAAGTCTTCTGTCTTCTGTGGCTACTGATTTTCCACCCAAGATTCTTCTTGATTTTCCTCACCTTTTTAATTCAATCCTGATTATTGGCACTATAATTCCAGGTGTCATTATTTCTCATAGAAGTCAGTACAGTAACACTTAACACTTACCTGCCAACAACTCTGACCATCTCCTCAGCCATCATCCACCCATTCAATGTTCCCATTCTGGATAAAATTTCCTTAACATGTTCCCCTCATCACATCACTATTGTACCAACCCAAGTAACATAGCACACACACACACACACACACACACACACACCACAATGTTTCACCCTAGGAAAACCACACTGCTTATAGTACCACACAGTCCTGTGATATTTCTGCCCTCTTTAAATTTCATCATGGTACCAAGTAGCTTTCTTCTCACAAATCTTCCCCAAATCTCTCTACCTGACAAGACTTCAGAGATTCAAGAAGTCACTATCAGCAGAAAGCTGTCCCTGACCCCAGGGATCAGTACACTTCATTTGTTTTTCCAGAGTACCCTGAATTTAATTCCATCCTTGCACCTGTTCTTTTACACATGTCTATTGTTTAGATTTTATCATAAGCAACTTCAATGCAAGGTCAAGACTACATCTTTTCCATTTCTGTGTCCTCAAGTACCACCACGTTTATTACATTCTTAAAATGTTGAATTAACTACTAAGCAAATTAATTATTCAATGATTCTTTCTCATCTTCTCTGCAATTTCTAGTAAATTTACAGAATACTATCTACCTGCATTATCTAAAGTATTGTGGGTATAGAATTATTCACCCTCAAAAGACCCAGAAGAAATTGGCCATTGTTATGCATAGTCAAATAGGTCTGCTGACTAGGCACATCATTATTTTCTGCTGTTGAATATGAAGTGTTATTCCCTTTTTCAACTTCTTTCAGGTACTGAAATTTTCTTTTAGCTATAAATGCAATTAAATCATAAAAGTACTACTACAATAAAGACTGATTGTTTAGTTGCATAAGGCTTACAGATCACATTCAATTATAATTCTACAATTCTAGAATAGCTACAATTCTAAGAAGGTATTTGAAGTCAGTATTACCCCCATTTGTAAAGATAGGAAAACTGAGGGTGAGAGAAATTATTCAGGAGAGTGGTACCATTGTTGGTGAACTTAATTCTTACCAAGATTCTGGTTGCAAGCCAAATTAGATGAAAACTGAATTGGACAGGCACATTAGTACCCATAATGTGTCTTTAAAACAAATTATGACTTAAGAAAGCTGCAGAGATTTAAGTTTACATGGCTACCTATGCACTTAATAATTATGTAGATACTCTGAATTAACTACTTAATCATATCCAATGGTTTCCCCTCATCTAAACTTGTGAAAGGTATTTGATCTCCTTAGCTTCAGTTTTCCTGTTCTGTAAATACTGATAACTTTTATCTATGGCTCTGCCATTTTCTAAGGTCTCTTCTCTGTTTTCAGATGGAGGAAGGAGGAAAATACTTATGCTGCTATTCCCAGTAGCCACAAGTGATTTACATCACATGTGTTCCCATCCACGACTGAGAACTAGTTGTCAACTTCTTCCCTCAAGCAAAAAGAGTGACAAATGAGGTCTAAGGGCATTCCAAAGCAGGAAAATCAAAGTACCGAGTCATGGTGGAAAAGTAGGTACCCCTGCTGTTTCTTCTAGACAGCTTCATGGTGATGATCAAAGAAGGCACTGCCTGTAATGTATCTAGCATTCCATAAGCATGCCATAAATGGCAATTATTCAAATAGAGCCAACATGGAAGTCAGGAGTCATGATGCTTCTGACTTTACTGCTTGATATATAATTCTTTTTAAATTTCTTGAACTGTGCCTAGTCATTAACTTCAAAAAAAGATGACTAATAAAGAAATATTGAATGGTTATCATAATTTGAATATATATATAATTAAATTGATAACAATTGGAATAAAAACAATTTATTTAACAGATGCTTATCAAATATCTACCACAGGCCAAGTATCTTTTAGTAGTTATCATAGAGATAAACCAATGTTCTGTGATAATATATTTCATTATTTGAATCCTAACAATTTTGATGCAAGATAGCTGCTGAATTCCTAAAGAAAATACATAACATAAATGCTTTACCAAAAAAAGAAAATACACAACATCTGATTGAAAGGATCAGTGAGGTGTGAAACTAAGAATTGCTGATATTAGCACAACCTTTGCCCAACAGGCTGCCTACAATCAGTCTTGAGTATCAAGTCTCTCTTATGTATGCAAAACAAGAAAGTAAAATGTAAGAACATCATGTGTGCCATGGACATCTCATTCCCTAGATCCCTTAGAACAGTAGAAATCAGCAGGGGACATGCCTTTTGAGAGAATAGGGCTGTAAATTATTCAGCATTACCAAATAATGAACATAGTCGACTATGCTGAATGTTTACCTTTGTGTTCCTGTCCTCTCTGTCCCCTTTGCACTGTGTTCTCTGGTGATTCCTAAGGCATTCAATGCAAGCATATCCTGAGTTACATCGTACTCTTTCTTACAGGTATCAAAGCAGAGGCTCAGAAACAAAAGGAGGAAAAAAATTATGATGGTGTGGGAGTTTCCTAGAATGTTTATTTTCCCTTGCTGATCAGTAATGACATCAAACATTCAACTGTTTATTCTCTACACATTTATTGTGTGCCTTTTATTTGCCTAGCAAACTCAACAAAGTATGATTTCTACCCCCTTAAAAAGATCATACTTAAAACATAGTTAAGTTTCTATTTACCTTCTCACAGTTTAAAATAGAAACCAAAGTACAGCCTTCCAAACTCTGCTTCAGTGTAAGCCTCTCTTCCCCTGAAAAACTCCTTTCCCGACTTTCACTGCTGAGGTCAAGATCCCCTGCAGAAAGCAGCATAGACAAGATTCCACCCACCATTCCCTCCTCTCCTAACTCCTCCAAGTCCCCTACCTCCTTCTGGGCCTCCACAGACGCTATGTACTGCATGGGAAGGGCTTTCCACTCCTCACAATCTGCCTGAATTTCCCTTTCATAACCTGTGCTGGCCTTCCCCTGGATAGAGTCTCACTTTCTCCTTTCATATCTGATTCATCTAAATATGCACACTGAGCTGGCCTTGGGGACACTCTGATCTCTGCTCTATCCCACAGTGACCCTGCTCCTCCAGAGAGCATGCCACCCAGGTCATATTGCAACAATCTCTGCTGTTTTAGAAGTCAGTCATTCACAAAG
Source organism: Thryonomys swinderianus (assembly GCA_004025085.1). Lineage (NCBI taxonomy): Eukaryota > Metazoa > Chordata > Mammalia > Rodentia > Thryonomyidae > Thryonomys > Thryonomys swinderianus. Next base: position 3,752 of record PVIC010050525.1, read on the forward strand.
AGACAACAAAATGTCAAAATCAAAACAGTCAGAGGTGTTGATTCTCTTGCCCCTGTCACTGGCTGGCTACGTGAGCCTGGTATATAATCTCTTTGATTTACAAACTTGCTCTATCAAGTCATCTGTGTGAATTTACTATTATCTTTAAATTTAAATAAAATTTACATGCTAAAACTAAAATTAAATGATAAGGAAGAGAAATCTCTACCTTCTGCTCAATTTTACTGTGAACCTATAACTGCCATAAAAAGTTAATATTTTAGTATAAAATCTAAAAATTTAAAATCATGATGTAGTTGGCAGATATCACTATGACCCTTAAAATACTACTGAGGTATTTTGCCTATGAGTTTACTAATGTCACATCGAACCTTATCACTGTGCTATGCAGACATCTCTTTGAGAAAACTCCGAGCTGACCTCCACAATGATCTTACCTCTGTCACTGTGGAACTCACAGCTTTTACACTTAAAACATGGCCAAATGCATGACAGTTTGTTCAGCTCATGTGAAACTGAAGCTGCAGAGAACCTTGCTGCCCAGCAGTGGGTGTTGGCCCTATTTGACCTCATAGTCTCTATCTTCAGCACTTTGTGGCCTTTTTTGCATCTACTTCAAGTTAGCATCTGAGCTGTCATTATTCATGTGTTTCTTAACCTCTCGCAAGAAACTCTGGTGACAGCTCTTGATCCTGTGGAAACACCTGAGTGGACACTCCACCTGAGAAATTCCCTTTACTTCCTTCTTTGAAGCTAAGACTGTCCCTAAAGTTATGTTCAGCCACTCTGCCATGGGCTTGTCCTTTAGACAGTGGCCCACTGTGCACATTGAGACACTTACTCTTGGTAGCTGATTTTCTTAGCTTCTCTGGTATCTCCAAAAGGTACATACATCACTGGTCACCTGATTTAAGGGGAATGATTATGAAGGACTCTAGCTGCTGAGTTCCAAAGTGTGACATTTAAACAAACCCATTTCTGAGAGATCAGCATTCTCTAAAGGGCCAGTATTGGCTGCAAGAATTCCTGATGGATGTTCCCAACCTTACCTTGACTGCATGATATTATGGGACAACTTCTTCCAATGTTCTCCACCTCTCTCTTCCTGTGGGGTCATAGTTCCCCATCACTTTGATGGCTCTCACAGCTTCTCCTGGCTTTCAGACTATTTTCTCTCTCACAGCTGCTTTTCTAATAAACTCATTGCATATTTAATCTCATGCTGATGTCTGCTTCACAAAAGACCTAAGTCAACAAGCCCACCTCTCTTCTTTTCTGGTTTGTGTAGAAAAACTTTCTTATCTGCAAGCCATGTATTTTTCTAACTGGTTCACTGAAGGAGCCAAACTCAAAAGAAACAATATTTGTTCTTTCTCACCACTACAGACCTGCATACCTGCCACAACAGAATGGCCCTCTCCCCCAATGCACAAGTGTAATCTTAGACAGGTTTATCTCAGTTATAATTACACAGTATTAGGAAAAGCAGAAATCCCCAAAATGAGTGGATTACATGAAACAAAAGCTATTTATATCTCACTACACTGGTATTGTGGCCTTAGGTCTCTTAAGGACTCCAGCTTGTCTAACTTATAGTTCTCACCATATAAAGTGTACCGCCACCACCATCTTCCTCAGGGTCCAAACATGTCTGCAAGAGATCTCGCTACCAAAGAATAGGATAGAGGGAAAAGGCTGGGAGAGCTTAAAGATACATATGAGAAATAAAACTTAATACTTTTTGCTTACTGTTTTATTACCCAGAAACTTAACTGTTGGGACACCCCTAGCTTCAGAGAAGGAAGAAAAAGATATTTCTCAGGTGGAGTCCAATGTGCCTGGGTGAAAATGAAATTCTGATCCAAAAAAGCTGGGGAGAAGAGGTAGGTGACTGGCAGTCCCAGCTGGCAGTCCCTCCACAGCTTCTGCAGCTGTTCTAGTAACTCCACTTTCTCTGGCTATAGTCTAGTAATAAAATTTTTTTTCTCTTCCAACTTTAACCCTTTAATTCATCCAGTTACTGCCTGCTCTGTGTGTACTGGAGTGTAGGAGCGGTTGGCTTTGGTTCCACCACACCTCTGCTCCACTTGCCCGCTCATGAGACTACCAGCAGCTCGCCAAGCTTGCAGGTACAAAAGGAAGAGATATCGGATAGAAAGATCTGACTTTACTGACATCATTACACATTAGCATTTGGATTCTCTGTGCTGGAAAGTTCCAGTGTTCTCTAATAGACATTTCTGTAGATGCTTCCCAGCTCCCTTAAGCTGTGCATCGTTCTCATCCTCAGCCCCATCATTGTGGATGTGTCAACACTGCTATATCCTTTCTCATGTTATTACTATAATACAGTAATACAACCCCATTCATTAACTGGACACGTGGCCTTCAATAATGAAGAGCACATGTTCCAGTCAACATTATAATGATGAACACACTACTTACAGTGGGTTTCCTCTCCGACATGTAAATAATTTGGATGTCCTCATAAAAAGAAAATGTAGTTCAATGCCAGGTGTGGTGGCTCATGCTTGTCATCCCAGCACTTGAGAGGCAGAGGCCTCTCAAGGCTTGCCTGGGCTACATAGTGAGCTTAGGGCCAGCCTGAACTACAAAGCGAGACCTTGCCTCCAAAAAACAAAAAAAAAACTGTAGTTTTGGAAAGCATAATCAGTGCTACAAAAATGAAGACTATTTATCAGCTTCCTTTTGCCAGGAGTCACCACACATCTAAAGTCTGACTTATAGTATTCAAGAAGAATAGATATGTGTGATCCAGGTCATCTTTGAAGGAATTATCTTCTGGGGTAGCCATCACAACCATTTATTTCCACCCTTCTATAAAATGGCCTTGTGCTTTGAAGTTACGCATGGTCATGTGATCAGTTCTGAGCATTAAGGGAAGGAGAAAGTCATGGAACTGCTGAGACAAGCCTCTCTGGCAGGCCCTTCTCCCACCACAGGCCCTCAAAATGTTCCAGGCAATGAAGTTCATCAGCTGGTGTTTCTAAGTGAGAGTATCACACAATAAATATTTACCATGTGCAGAGTATACACATGGTCAGAAAATGATGTTACTGTAGCACATTCTAACTTATTTTTGGTACTCTTCCCCTTCCCCTCACCCTCTTCATCCAAGCCATCCTGGGTCACGTAAATGAGTGCAACATCCCAGTGACACAGGTCAATGAAAGGGAAGAAGCCTATCCCTGAAGAATTCTTGGAGCAGAGTCTCCATGCCAGCTCAAATGCCTCTGTGAAAGAGAAATAAACTTCTATTCTGTTGAAGATTTACTCTGGTAGAGCTGAATCTATATCCTAACTAATAAATTAGGTCAATCCTCCCCTAACTTATTGTTCATTTTTTCATCCCAAGGAAATCCAGAAAGTTCCCTTTGTTCTTGTGACAACATGCATCTCAAAGTTCTGCATTCTACTAGAACACCAATAAACAGATTTGAGGGTACTGTTGCACTAATTTACTCTTAAGGAATGTTGAGTGAAAAACACTGAATGCTATTATATAACCACAGGGAGCATCTTGGTGCCCTGACCTCTCCCGGACTTTGTTTGAAACCAAATGTATTTAATGAAAGTCAAGGAAGTGGTCAGGGGGAACTCGGTGTTTATAACAGAAACTGCCTCAGATGGGATTTACATAATAGGTACAACATATGTAAACTTTGTTGAACTAGCAAATGTGTAATCAAATATAACTACGCCTTGAAGATACAGCCTATTTATCCAACTAAATTATATACCAAATAAAGGCATTTAAGTAATACATAGTCTCAAAGTCTTCGGGAAATTGTAAATTTAGGATACCATCTATGGGACTTCAACCTTTCAAGAAAAAAAGTATTCAAATGTATATAAATAAAAAAATTGAAAAACAGGCTCTTTTGACAGGAAACTAAGTATAGTGTCAGGAAAAGTTTGAATAGCTAAAACCATCAAAGCCTGGTTTCTCTGTCCTTTCTGGGTTCAGTCTTAGCTGTTGGTTTCAATCTCTGAGCCACCTTCCCTCAACCCACTTTTCACTGAAGAAGTCAGAAATAGACATATTCCTTTGTTTATCTCCAACATGAAACCCGGACACCCTGAAACAGTCTGGAGTGTCAATGTAACTGGACTATATTAGATTGTGAGCCCATTTTTGAGCAGATTAAGTGAAGGCTGGACCATATGCTTCATTTTTTTTTTCCATTCACTAAAAAAAGGAGAAGAAATAAGCATCTCTTAGCATTGACTGAGCGTTCCTTCTGCCACACGGGCAACTGAAAAGCATTCCCCAGCTCCTGTGGAGCCAAATGTGGTTCTATGATGGAATTCTGGCCAATGGTGTGGAAGCCTTGTCTGCGACAACTCCACACACTGGACCCTCTCTGTCTTCTTGTATCTGCCAACTTAGAGAAGACTCTAAAAATTTGTTTATTTTTTTGTCCTGGTGTAAAAGTTTTTATTGTAAATCAGGGCAAAAATAAAATTTACTACAGGGTTAGCAGCTAGCATTTCCAAGTTAAATGAGAATTACTTATAGTAAAATAACAAAATCTAAACTTTATTCATCATTAAATCTAAACTATATTCATCGTTACTTGAATGAAATTCTCAATGTTGATTGTGATCATAAGGAAATAAAATGTACAATAAAATCAACTTTAAAAAATTTAACCTTAAACTGGAGTTATGCAAATCAAAATATAGTCAAAGTTTTAAGAAGTGAACAAACAATAAAATTTGTACTGCACAGAAGTGCTTTAGCCATGAGTAGCAAGAAATTGTTCTGGGGGCAATTGAAACTCCTTATGTGTTTGTCATGCATTATTTTAATTACTTTCCATAATTACTCAACAAAATACCTTCCTGATTATATCATTAAAACCATGAAATCTGAGTCTTAAAAAATTACATAGCTGGGGAATAACAGGATTAAATGGGACCTCTAATCCTAGTTTTTGAGGAATCTCCATAATGATCTCCACAGTGGTTATCCCAGTCTACATTCCCACCAACAATAGAGAAGGGTTCCTTTCTCCTTGCAGCCATATAAATTGTACTATTAAATCAATTAAGAAAATTGCATATCTAGTTCAAAGTCACTTTACTACTTGGTCAATATAGATTTGATTCCACACTTTACATTATCTGAGTTACAGTTTTTCAAAGTGTGATGTTTGACTACCTGCTATAGACCTGTAGTGGAAATCAGAATACTTAACTGTGGTTTATAAGAATCTACCCTTTAGGGTCTGAAATAGGATTCAAATTTCCTTCATATGCCAGGCTTCAGAAAGCAATAAGTGATCGTTTTTACTCTACTTCACTTCAAATAATATACATTTGAAGTTGATTGCTGAAAAATCCAACAATAGAGTAAGATAAACTACTTATATTAGCAACGAACTGTTTTTACACATAACTAAAGTAGTAAAGCCTTTCCAGGCTGGACTCTTAAAAATTTAGAAAAAGACAAAGCTGGGAAGATTAAAGAAGCAAAGATATCTGAAATTTGTAAGTAGAAGCCAACCCAACAGCATCACCCACACTAGATTATCATATCAGCAACAAGTGTATTTTAGAGTCAGGCATTGAAAAATTACAACTTATTGCAATAATCACCATTAGTGTGAACAATACAGTAATACAAAGAATCATGAAAAGAAGTTTTCAAAGGTAGGCCAAATGTTGGACATCTCAAATTAAGCAAGGTCCTCTACAGCCAAGGTCTTTATCATTTGGCTTATGATCAGATAAAACGGAAGTAATTATTCTGCCAAAGATAACCCTTTTTAATTTTTTAAATGACAAAGTCTTCCTATATAATTCAGACTGGGATTGAACTCAGTATGTGACCTCAAATTTGTGATGATCCTTCTGTCTCAGCCTTCCAAATGCTGGGAAATACAGGGGTGCACCACCTCTCCTGCCTTACATACTTTTATTTTCTGAAAAAGGATCATTGTAACAACTTAGCCTCAAAGCAAGTAAACAAAGCAGAAATTGCTTTTGTACTATCATAAGCCTTTGCAAACATGTCCTGCATTTTCATGTGGCTTCCTTAATAAGTAGGCACTATTTTCTTATGTTCACAAGCAGCTCTATCAAATAGGAGATGCAATTTAAATTTGCTTGGCATCTCAGAGAGCCACTCTTCATGAGAACTAACATTTTCTAAGATAGAAAATTTATTTTTCTAATGTCCCTTCACCTTCAGGTTTAATGTGCAAGCATAAGGCAAGGGAAAAAAAGCAAAATCCAAGAGTCATATAAAATACAATATAGAAGAAGTTATAAACCAGTGCCAAAGCCAACAAGAGACCAAGGATAGTATATGGGAGAAGCCCCAGACAATTATATATTATCTGAAATAGAATATGTTCAGAGTAGAGTGAGAATGATATCAAAATCAAAGCACAAGTAGGTATTTTTAAAAAAAGGTCAGGAATTGATATGCCAGATGACAAAGAAGTATGTGCTCTGTCTAGAGAGCTCCTTCCTTTTCAACTGGAAAAGTCTGATTCATTTTTCAGAGCTCCACTGAAATGCCACAGCCTTGGAGCAGCTTTTCTATGACAATTACTCCCTATCACCACATAGATTCTGCTTCCTGTTATAATTAATTTTTAAAACTTTACTCTTCTTCCATAGTTTTTCTCATTAAAGTTATCTATGTAATTATTTAGGGCCTGAACTTCCTGAAAATTCTGTGAAGGCAAAGACCATGCTACCATGATCATCTGGATACTTTCAGGGCTTATCACAATGCCTGGCATGCAGTTGCAACTCCTTGGTTCCAATAACATTCTCTCAGGTGTTGCATTGGGCCTCAAGGTGCCTAAGAGAATCTTAACCCTACATTTTCCTTTAGTGTTGATTTTGAAAAGAAAACCTAAAAACCCACAACTCTGGAAATTTTGTCTCTTAAATCATTTTAAAATCATCTGTTTGGGCCGGAGGGTTAACTCAATGGTTCTGGTGCCTGACTCACAAGTGCAAGGTCCTGAGTTCGATCCCCAGTAACCACATACAGTGCTGGCATGGAGACGCACACCCACCAGTAATCAGTACCACATACCACATACCACATACCACAGTGCCGGGCGTGGTGGCTCACACCTGTCATTCCAGCACTCGGGAGTCAGAGACAGGAGGATTGCTGAGTTTGAGGCTTGCCTGGGCTATATAGTGAGCTCAGAGCCAGCCTGAACTACAAAGTTAGACCCTGTCTCAAAAAAAAAAGTCATCTGTTTCTTACAATACTTGGAAAGGCAGTGAGAGTTGTTCTCCAGCATCCTTTTCTTAAGGACAAATACTATTACATCACTATGTATGAACTACATATGAACTACCATCTCTAAAACCATAAGAATCAAACTTCTATTGACCACTCCCTTAACCCTACCACAACACTGACACTTTATTTCCTTCCTTGGGTGTATTAGTCAGCTTTCTCATTGCTAATGCCCACAAACTAAAGGAGAGGTTTCATTTGGCTCATGATCTTAGAGAATACAGTCCATGGTCAGCTGCCTCCAAAACAGGAACATCATGATAGAAAGATGTGGAAAAGATGTGTAGGTCCTGATGGCCAGGAAGCAGAGCAGAGGAACAGCAGCAGATATAGGGAGGCCACAGATGATACTCAAAGTCACACCTCCATGCACCACCAACATACACAGGAATGTGCTACAGTAATCTCCTGGGGGGTTCTTAAGCCAGTCCAAGTGACACAATTAAGATTAACCATCATACCGGGTCAATGCTCAAAAATCAACAGCCTTTGTCTACACAAACAACAGACTCACTGAAAGAGAAATTCGGGAGTCAATCCCTTTCACAGTAGCACCCAGAAAAATGAAATATCTAGGAATCAACCTAACAAAGGAAGTGAAAGACCTCTACTCTGAAAACTATAAGACTCTGAAAACTGAGATAGAAAAGGAAACCAGAAAGTGGAAAGATATCCCTTGTTCCTGGGTCAGGAGAACCAATATCATCAAAATGGCTATACTCCCACAACTACTATATAGATTTAATGCAATTCCAATTGAAATTCCAACGGTATACTTCTCAGAGCTAGAGAAAATAATACAAAAATTCATCTGGAAACACAAGAAACCTAGAATAGCAAAAGCAATTCTAAGCAACCACGACATGGCAGGGGGTATTACAATCCCCAATTTGAAACTCTACTATAAAGCCGCTGTGATAAAAACTGCATGGTACTGGCAAAGTAACAGACCCGAGGACCAGTGGAATAGATTAGAAGACCCAGAAACAACTCCAGATACACTAAGCCACCTTATCTTTGACAAAGGAGCCAAACATCCCCAATGGAAGAAAGACAACCTCTTTAACAAATGTTGCTGGAAAAACTGGGCTTTAGCCTGCCAAAAGCTAAAGCTAGACCTATCTCTTTCAACATGCACAAAACTAAACTCACAGTGGATACGAGACTTAAACATTAAGACAGAAACAATAAGCCTGGTGGAAAACAGGCTAGGTAAAACTCTTGGAGATGTGGGCTTAGGCAGAGACTTTATGAATAAAACCTCTATAGCACAAGAACTAACAGAAAGAATCAACAAATGGGATCTCATTCTACTGAAAAGCTACTGCACAGCCACAGAAGTTGCTGGCACTGCGAGAAGACAACCAACAACATGGGAAAAAGTCTTTACTAGCTGTGTATCAGACAAAGGGCTATTATCGACAATATATAAAGAACTCAAACAGATCAGCCTTCCCAAGTTTAAAGACCCAGTTAAAAAATGGGCATCTGAAATGAACAGACACTTGTCAGAGGCAGAAGTCAAAGCAGCTAAGAAACATATGAAGAAATGTTCAACATCACTGGTCATTCGAGAGATGCAAATGAAAACAACACTGAGATTTCATCTCACTCCACAAAGAATGGCCGCGATCACAAAATCAACCAACAATAAATGCTGGCGTGGCTGTGGGGAGAAAGGAACCCTTCTCCACTGTTGGTGGGATTGCAGACTTGTGCAACCATTGTGGAGATCTG
>PVIC010050526.1:0-12787 GCA_004025085.1 Thryonomys swinderianus
TTTTTTGATAAGATTCATAAGTTTATTAAAGTCAATACAGTTTTAAAATTTGACTTAGTTCTCCAATATCAAGCTTAAATCACTTAATTTATTTTTTTAGAGACAAGGTCTCGCTTTGTAGTTCAGGCTGGCCTTGAGCTCATTATATAGCCCAGGCAAGCCTCGAACTCAGCAATCCTCCTGCCTCTGCCTCCCGAGAGCTGGAATGACAGGTGTAAGCCACCACGCCCGGCACTGTGGTGTGTGGTACTGACTGCTGGTGGCCGTGAGTCACCACATCCAGTATTGTTGTATGTGGTTACTGGGGATCGAACCAGGGTCCTTGCACTTGCTAGGCAGGCGCCGGAACCACTGAGCTAAATCTCCAGCCCATCTTCACTTTCTGTAAATATTTATTCTGTCTTTCTGACCAGGGAGAAGTGTATAATAGTTATTCTTGGTCTTAAACAACTAATAGTCCTGAAGGAGAAATACTCAAGTAAATACTCAGGTAAATGGAATATAGTAAACCCCAAATATCACATCAAGTGGGACCTGACTCCAAGAATTTGGATTAGGTTCTGTGGAGGCGGCGATGAGGCGTTACAGGATGTTATCATTTATCACACAGCAAACATGGAAGGTTTTATGCCAAGGAAGGGATGTTCGCCGAAGGAGCTGGGAGTGTGTTTGGGAGAACTGAGGAGGAAGTGGGAAGGTGTGTTCCATGATCCTAGGACAGGAGGTTAGGACTAAACTGTGAAGAGATTTATGTGTCTGCGTGCTAAGGAATTTTGTCTCCTCCAAGTAATGGTGAGTCAGCAACACTTTTCAAGCATGGAAGTGACACGGATGACTCCGAATGTTAGAATGAACTCTTGGGGTAATGTAGACGATGGCCTGGGAGAGAAAAAATTGAGACTTCAGATTTTTGTTCTGAGATTGAAGTGAGGAACTTCCAGTTTGTATCCTTAATTGATATGATGATTTTTCTGTTCTCCTGAACTAATTTTCTTAACTTGCCTACATGCAGCAATGTGTGTAAGTCTTGTTTTGTTGCTTGATTATTTGGGGAAGCATGTCTTACATGGCTGTCTGCCACATGAAGTCAGGTATGGGTTATGCCAGCACTTTCTGATTAGCTGTCCATGCACACCTACGGTCTTTCCTTCCTGAGGTGGGGTCTTGCTTTGTTGAGCCAGATGCTTTTTTTTTTCCCTTTTTGGAGACAGGGTCTCGCTTTGTAGTTCAGGCTGGCCCTGAGCTCACTATGGTGCCCAGGCAAGCTGCCGCGAACTCAGCAATCCTCCTGTCTCTGCCTCCCGAGTGCTGGGATTACAGGCGTGAGCCACCACGCCCAGCATTCTATGTGGTTACTGGGGATCAAACTCAGGTTCTTGCGCTTGCGAGGCAGGCGCCGGAACCACTGAGCTAACCCTCCGGCTAGTTGTTTTGAGACAGGGTCTTGCTTTGCAGTTCAGGCTGGCCCTGAGCTTACTGTGGAGCCCAGGCTATCCTTAAACTCACAGCAATCCTCCTGCTCTGCCTCCCAAGTGCTGGGATGACAGGTGTGGGCCACCATATCCTGCAATAAGCTGGCTGCTCTTCTACTTATGAGCTCAAGTGATCTTCCAGCCTAAGCTTCCCAAGAAGCTGGGACAGCATGTGTGTAGCACCCCTTCCAACCTTTTTCTGGCTTTTTAACATGAATTTGTTTATGAATTGGTTGCTATGAGACAACCATAAATCCTATGGATCTCTGTGTGCTAGACTTTTAGTCTAGAAGGAAGCAAATTCATTTCACAGGCATTTACTGTATACCTGTTTTTTTTCCAGATATTGCGAATCATATAGGAATATACAGATAAATGAAAACAGTCTTTGGCCTCAAGGAAAGCATGATCTAGAACAGTTTAGAGAACAATAATAACTGCTTCTTATAACGTTCATGGCCCAGCTCAGAGATGTACTGAAATTTTGTGGAAGAACAGATCTTCCCACATCTCAAACTATATGAAAGTGTAATTCCCAACTTTTTGCAGTATTTGAAAACATAAAATTTAAGCAGGTGCAAGTCTGAACTGCCTTTGAGGGCCAGTTCCGTTTAAGCATGTCCTCCTCACAGTTTTCTGACACTGCATTCCTTATTCTTTACAGTCCAAGAATTTGTGGAAATTTCCTCAGAATTCTGTTCTGTGGATTTGTGGCAGTTTCAAATGACTTTTCCGAACCTAGCATTTCTAATACAAACATGTTAATCCCAGACAGGGGCATTGTACTTAGTTCTTATTTTGTTCTGGGGAAGATAAGTTTTTAAGGAAGAGTCTGGCAGCTCAGCATGAATTTCATGACCTGCATTTCTTAGTAGCTACTTCGCCTTTAGCATCTTTTCTGCATGATGAGTTGATAAAAGCTTGTCCTAGTTTCCTTGAACCTGTTTTGTAGCAATGATTTAGCCTGTGCTTATTATTTTCTTATTGTTTCCTTGAGGTTTAAAACTGTTTCAACATTCATGTTTGAAATGAATGTTGAAACGTCTTCAATTACAGGGAGGGTTTTCTTACCTGTGAGTCTAACAGGTCCTCTGTAGAGCCAAAGACTTTAGATTTCTATTAATTTTCTCCTTGCTGGGTGTGGTGGCTCATGCCTGTAGTCCCAGCACTCAGGAGGCAGAGACAGGAGGATTGCTGAGTTCGAGGCTTGCCTGGGCTCCATAGTGAGCTCAGAGCCAGTCTGAACTACAAAGTGAGACCCTGTCCCCCCAAAATTTTTTTTCTCCTTATAAAATCAGAAATTATAACTTGATAAATGGACAAATCAACGTATTCTCTCTTATGGGTATTTTTCTCATGGTTCTGAGTTTGATGTTTCCATTCTTTATGTTATAGTACTGCATGTAATATGTCACTCCTTTTTTGGCTGAGCATAGGGCCTTGCACATGCTGGGTAAGCACTAAGCATTCTACAGCGGAAGCTCCTTCCTTGGACTTACACTACTTTTTATTTTTACTTTTTTGTTACCAGGGGTCAATCAAGCTCAGAACCTTACAATTGCCAGGCAGGCTGCTATGCCACTGAGCTAACTCCCTGGCACCTTCATCTACTTCTAATATATCGCTTTCATATCGATTTTTTTCAGGATTATGGGGTTGTCTTCTGAGTTATTGGTTTGCTGGGTATTTGTACTGATAAGTTTTTTAGATATACCAAATGATGATTTAAGAACCTGAACAATCCATTTAAATTGTAGGTTGACATTTAGTTCTTTCATTAACATTCAACAGAATCACGTAAGTATGCTTGATTTTAAGACCTTCTGAGCATTTCCCTTCTTCTGAAGACTGATGTTTATGTTTCACTGAAAAATCTCCTCCAGGGCCAATGTGTTTCCAGAATCTGTTATTATGTAACCTGTGACGGAGAGAAATCTAAAAGTAGTGCTTCTTTTTGAGACAAACAAACACTGTCTGGAAGATCATCCCATCTGCCTGAAATATTTTAAAGACTTGCATGCCCCTTATTGGCTTACTGATCTTCAAGTTATATAATACACTCCCCCTGTAGAAAACTCAGGAAGAAAGCCACCTGCTATTTTTGTGAACCCCACATCTTCTTGAAGCTTTAATCTAGAAACTTCCTACCACTTTCTAAGCCTTTCTCCTCTACATATTGCCCAGGACATCAGAGCAGAAGACTTAGGGTCCTTAGGGTTTTTTGGAATGGATAGAACTGTAGGAAAAACCTACAAATCGCTCCAAGAGGACATCTTGTTCTTATTTAGCTTTCTTTGAGTCATTAACAGTCGGGCGCCACTGGTGCTGAAACTTATCATTATTATAACCACAAATGGGTTAATGCTCGAACAAAGCTATATTCTTAGGGCTGGTTCCCAGCCTCACCACACAGACTCCAGTAGCAGTACCCTCCAAGTCCCAGGATAATGCTTTGCAAATAAGGGGATGTCAAATGTTCAGCCTGAACTCAAAATTCTCTCCTTTTTATCTGGGAGCTTCCAGTTGCTAGTGGGGCAGAGCAAAAGGAAAAATAAATAAATAAACCCCAAGCCAACAACCCCTAAAAAAGGAGGCTGTGTGGTTTAGTGGTCCAACCACTAATCTGGGTGTTGGTATAGCTGGGATCCAGTTCCAGCTCTCCCACTAACTGGATGGCAGTAGTATACCAGATAAGTTGCTTTTGTGACTTGTGCCTCAGTTTACCTACTTAGAGAAGGGAGGAATGCCTTAGATGGTTTTCATGAGGACATATGAAATTATCTGCAAATAGCTTCAAGTTGCTTGGGAGTAAGGTAGAATGATCTTGAATAATTACTATCCTAACCCCAGGAATGGTGGAGCTTTCCTGTAATCACAGAACTCAGGGGGCTGAGGCAAGAGGGTTGATTGCTACAACTTCAAGGCCAGCCTGAACTCCATAGCGAGACCTTGTTTCAAAAAACAAACAAAAATAATTACTGCTCTATTACCTTATTGATATTCTCATACTAAGCCACAGATGAAATTTACACAATTCCTGTATCTTCAAGTAGCAGTGGCAGGGTGTGTGTGTGTGTGTGTGTGTGTGTGTGTGTGTGTGTGTGTGTGTGTGTGGTGGGGTTGGACGGTTGGGGAAAAGGCAATATTTTTAGTCAAATTTGTAGGATTTCACATCCGATTCCAAATTAGTAAATTCATTACCTCAAAATACTAAACATGGCTCCTTGCTTGGCTTTTTCTCCTCACCACATCCAAAGTCCAGAGTGACTCACAGGAGCTTAGAATTGAGACACATATACAAGTTTAAGGGAAAGGGAGAATTAGGAGGTTTGAGGCTCCTTGCTGGAGGAGTCTAAGAATAGATCACTCAGAACTCAAAGAAAAGAACCTTCCTTTCTTCTCCTCCCCGTGTAGGTGGTCTCCTGGTTTCCAGTCATTTCTTTGATGGGATGATTTCTGTTTTCTTTCTCCCTTTTTCACAAAACCTCACCTTGTTGGAGGGGGAGGGCCCTTACTAAAAATGAAAGGACAGAGTGGCTTTTCTTTTGCTAGGTCTCAACTCTGACAATTGCTACAGATCTTTGACCAACTGTTGTTGGGAGTGGAGAGGAGCAAAAAGAGAAACACCTGGGAATTTAGAAAGCCGTGGTACTCTCTCCGTTTAAAGGAGAAGCAAGCAGCGGTTCGGCACACGGGAGAAAATGTAATAGGGTCCTTGTTTTTGCACCCTTCCCCTCCAGAAGTGAAGGGGGCAGGAAAAAACCCTTAGAAAAGATCAAATAGTAAAGGATAGGACTAGGAGGATGGTCTAAGATAAAGAGCAATTTGAGAGAAAATGGCATTTAACTCACAAGACTTAATGAGCACTTTTTGTATGTCCAGCCTTATCAGACTAAACGATACAAAATGTAAGTGAACGTGAAAGTACTTTGTAGTACTTTGTAGTAATTTAAAGTAAAGAGATAAAAACAGGTTCTAGTATACTAGGTGTTTAAGAGAGATCATGGGTGGAAACAGTATTGTTAGGATAAAAGGTGTATAAAACAGGAACAGTTACTAAATTCAGAAATTGCAGACAGACGCGGACAGTAATTCTTCGAAATCAGGAAATACGACAGATTCGAAAAGGATTCACCACCTCAGATCCCTCAAGTATGAGAGAATTCCAAGAAACCTCGATTGCTTCATAACTGCTCCCGGAACTTGCTTGGTTGGCTCCGCGTTGCAGCCCGGAGACTTTCGGCGTGACACCCCCTCCGCCTGCAGTTCTCCTCCCGCCTCCTGGGTGCCATGGCAACAGAGCGAGTCGGCAATCTGGCTTCCGGAAGCCAGAGAGCTACAGCTTGGAAGCTTCCCGGGTCAAAGGATGCTGAGTCCGGAGCGTCTAGCCCAGCCTGACTACGAGTATCTGGGTAGGAGCTTCCTTCAGCTCTGGGAAGGAAAGAAGCGGAGTCGAGTTAATCTGGGGTCTGGGAGGAGGCGGGGTCAGGGTCTGAGTGGGAGGGGTCCAGGACCGATGGGGAGGTTACTTCGAGGCGGGTTCCCTGGGTTTGAGCGGGAAGTGTAAGGCCCAGCACGGGGAAGAACAGCCTCTGGGACCAAACAATGTAGGAAGCGTCTGGTTTGTGTTCAAAGTGAGATGGTTTGGAAATAAGAAATTGGGGTCCTGTTAAGGTATTGTTGAGATGCTGGTACTGGCATTAGTGACCTTGGAATCTGAAGTGTCAAGTGAGCCATTCCATGAATAATCAGTTTGCCATTATGGTGACAGCTAACATTTTGAGCTTTCCATTTATATCAGGCCCCGTGCTAAGCATTTTCCCATGCAGAATCCTTTATGTGAATCTTCTGAACATCCCTAGGAAGAATCACCGTTCTTTCTTTCATTTTGCAGATGGAGAAACTAAAACTACAGAGGTAATTTGTATCAGGGCTGGTGGTGCATGTGGGTAATTCCAGAACTCTGGAAGGCAAATGTGTATCTAGCCTGGACACTTTAGCGATTTAGTAAGACCCTACTTCAAAATAAAAAATAAAAGGCTGGAAATATAGCTCAGTGAGATGGCCCCGGATTGAATTTCCAGTAAGGGAAAGGAATGAGTTAAATTTGCATAAAGGTGGCCACACAGCTAAAAATGGTAGTAGTAGATCAGAAGCTGACTTTTCCTTTGCAGAGCTTGACTCTTAACCTTAGCTGTTGAACTAAGACTAAGTTGTAGTATTGTGCTTTGTTGAACACCTTCAATGCGTAAGACATTAATTGCATGAAAAAAGACACACATGCTGAGCATGGTGGTGCCTGTCAGTAATCCCAGCACTTGGAGGCTGAGGCAGACTGTGGAGAGTTCAAGGCCAGCCTGGTTGACATCCTGAGTTCAAGGCTGGACTCATAGGGAGACCTTGTCCACTCCCCCAGAAGGACACACCTACATGTGCACACATATGGGCTTTTAAAAAATTTATAATCTTAGGACTGGGGATTTAGCTCAGTAGCATAGTACTTGCCTGGTAAGTGCAAGGTCTTAAATTCAATCCTTGGTACAAAAAAATTATAATTTTTAGGAATTTTTAGCTTATAGAAAATCGATCAGATAGTATAGAGTTCCTTATATCTATCTTTGCTCTCGCCTACAGTTTTTCCTGTTATTTAAATCTTACATTTATGTGGCACATTTGTTAAGAACTGATCAGTTTAGATCCATAAATTATGATTAACAAAAGCCTTTACATTAGGGTCTACTCTGTACAGTTTTATGTCTTTGGGCAATTGATAATGCCATGTATTCACCAATATAAAAGCAAACAGAATAATTTCACTGTCCTAAAAACTCTTTGTGTTTAGTATGGTGATATCCACCTGTAATCACAGCTATTCTGGAGGCTGAAACAGGAGGATTACAAGTTTAAGGCCAGATTCGGACATGGCAAGAACCTTTCTCAAAATAAAATTTTAATAAAGGACTAGGAGTGTGGCTTATTGGAAGGGCACTTGCCTACTAGGTGCAAGGCCCGAGCTTGAATCCTTGACATCAAAAAATAAATAAAAATTGGGCCGGAGATTTAGCTCAGTCGCCTGCCTCGCAAGCGCAAGGTCCTGAGTTCGATCCCCAGTAACCACATACAATGTTGGGCGTGACTCACGCTCACCAGCCATCAGTACCACATACCGCAGTGCAGGGCTTGGTGGCTCACACCTGTAATCCCAGCACTTGGGAGGCAGAGGCAGGAGGACTGCTGAGTTCAAGGCTTGCCTGGGCTACATAGTGAGCTCAGGGCCAGCCGAGCTATAAAGCAAGACCCTGTCTCAAAATAACTAACTAACTAACTAACTAAATCCTTCTTTACCTATTCATCCCTTTTTCTCTCATCCCTTGGCAATCACCAATTTTACTATCTCTAAATTTGCTTCTAGAATATCCTGTAGTTGGGGTCATACATAGTGTAAACTTACCAGGGGTTTAGCTCAGTGGTGCCACCACTTGCCTTGCAAGCTCAAGGTTGTGAGTTTGATCCCTGGTACTACAAAAACAAACAGAAAGGCTTCTTTCTCTTGGTGATAGTCATGGAAAGCCTTAAATGTCTGTTGTTAATGTCTCATTTCTTTGTTTCACTGAATAAGCTATTGTATGGAATAACATACCTATTTTAAAAAGAAAAACAATTCTTAGCCGGGTGTGGTGGCTCATGCCTGTAATCCCAGCATTTGGGAGGCAGAGGTAGGAGGACTGCATGAGTTCAAGGCTAGCCTGGACTACAAAGCGAGACCTTATTTAATAAAACCAAAAGAGAGAGAGGGAGAGAGAGGGAGGGAAGGAGGGAGAGAAAAGGAAGGAAAGAAAGAGAAAGAAAAGAAAGACAATTCTGATTAAAATTTGTGAATTGACGATATGGATACTTGATTCACAACTTTAAAAAAATTTTTTTTTTGAGACAGGGTCTCCCTTGGTAGTTCAGGCTGGCCCTCAGCTCACTGTGTAGCCCAGGCAAGCCTGAAACTCAGCAATCCTCCTGTCTCTGCCTCCTGAGTGCTGGGATTACAGGCATGAGCCACCACGCCCGGCACTGTAGTATGCGGTATTGATGGCTGGTGGGCGTGAATCTCCACGCCCAGCATTGTATGTGGTTACTGGGATCAAACTCAGGACCTTGTGCTTGTGAGGCAGGCGCCGGAACCACTGAGCTAAATCTCCAGCCCTTAAAAAATATTTTTTAAAAAATCTCTTTTTACCAGGTAGCTTCTTTAAAAGTGGCTTGCCAACCAGTTACCAGGTTCTGGGTTGTTTTCCCCTCTGGATTAGATTCCAGGTTCTTCCCATCAGGAACAGAGAATTGAATGAAATGTGCAGAAAGCAGTGACCCGATTTTTTTGAGAAAGTAAAGTGAAGAGTGAGGGAGAAACTGACTCTGCAGAGGGAGCTTGGGTGGAATGGAAGGAGAAAAAGCAGTAAGAAAAGAAAAAGAAAGCAAAGCAAGCTGCCATGAAGAAAGTCAGCCTAGCAACTCGCGGGGCATCCTTCCTGAGATGTTGAAATTGCCCCCCAAGACCTTCTACATAGGGCTCCTGAGAGGCGGTCCTGGGGTCCGCACTTCAGGCTGACGCCCCGTCTAGGCTGCCCTGCTGAAAGCCGGTTGGAGCTCTGGAGAGAAGTCCCGGCGCAGGGCTTTGGGAACTGTTCTGCCCGTGAGTTCTGGGATCTTGTGGTTAACAGATCTGCTTGCCTGGCCAACTCTGCCACACTGTAGCTGCCTGTTGTATTTTTACTCCATTCTTCATGTTTATTATGTTCCCAGCTGTCTTCAGTCCCCCAGAAGTAACCCCTAAAGTAAGTGTGTGTGTGTCCTTCAGAGTTTTATATGTACATAGGGGGCATACAGTGTATTTTTTTTTCTAGTACTGGGGATGGAGCTAAGAGTCTTCACACCGAGCTACATCTCTGGTACCTTTTTCATTGTTTATTTTGAGTCAGGGTCTAGTTGAGTTGCTAAATTGCCCAGACTGGGCTCAAACTTGAGATCCTCCTTCCTCAGCCTTTGAGAGAGTTCGGACTGTGGATGTGTATCACCGTGCCAAGTTCTAGGGCACAGTGTTTTCATTTAAGATATCAGAAATTGCTGGTACAGGAGAACATCTTCATTCTTTAAAAATATGTATTTGTAGCTAAGTAGTACTTAAGTAATTTATTTAACCAATTCTGTATTGGTAGGCAAAGAGTTCTTTGTAGTTTATTTTTAATTTTTGTTATTACTAAATATGCCTCAACAAATCGCTTGCGATTTTGTTCCTTCACAAGTGCATCAGCAAGGAGAAATTCCACGAAATTGGTAGGTCAAGGTTATATGCATGCAAAATATTGACAGATATCGCCAAGTTGTCCTTTACAGGGACTGTGCCAGTTTATATTGCTACCAACAGTGTAAGAGAATGCTTCTCTGCTTAAAATCTTGCCAACAACATAAATCAAGCCTTCGGATTTTGTTCAATCTGTACAGTGATACTTTCAAGGTAGGTTTAGGGGGCCTTTTACAAAATAAAGTTCAGTGTTTTTCCACCAAGTTTAAGAGCTACCATGTCTTTGAAAGAGACTCACATACAAAAACATATGTGTAGAAAGAAGTGTGAGGGGAGAGACAGTTTAAGAGAGTGATCTTATCTGCTAACCAGCCAAAAGGAGATAGTTATGTCACAGATAATTCTGTATCCAGTGCATAACAATTATCAAAGTCTAAAAATAGCTAGACTTTTGTTAAAGTGTTTTTTTTTTTTTTAAGGCAGGGTCTTAAGGTAGTTCAGGCTGGCTTTAAATTCATGGGACTCTTCCTGCCTCAACCTCCTGTGTGCTGGGATTGTAGGTACACAGCACCACACCTGGAAAGATGTTTTCATGTATTTTACATAATCAGTGCAACACTCACAGAACATATGAAATGTCTGTACGCTGTCCAGTCCCTTGATTGTTTGGTGCTTGAATCACGTGTCTCAAAGCCATGGCATATTTGCTGTACTGGTGCTTTGGAGAGTCGAAGTTAGCATTTCATCCTAAGTGGCTTAGTTGGAAGACTAATTCAGTGGCAGTTCACAAGAATTGGGAAACAGCATCAAAATCTCAGATTGGTTGGAGAAGCTGCAGTGTCTAAGGAGTCCGGCCACCCACCTAATGCTTGAATCCTTGGCAGATACTCCCTCACGCTCTTTTGTTTTTTCAAGACAAGGTCTTACTGTGTAGTTCACAGTGGCCTCAAACTTGTGGTGACCCTCCTGACTCAGCCTCCCAAGTGCTGGGATTATAATCCCATTGCACATGCCTGCTGTTGTATGTTTAAATACTGTAATCATTATCTGGACTCTGTACTGCCCTATATAGTCACATGCTCTCTGGCTCCCTCATGGTTTGTCAAAACCTGTGATTCTCATGAAATGCATTCATTTGTAGTTAAGAAGCAGTGTTGTGTCAGTTTAAAACATTGCCTCTAGATTAGATTATACTTCCTGACTTAAAATTTTAAATGCGTGTGAATTTTTAAAGTATATTTTATTTTTGCACATTATAAAATCACTGGCTTGTGCAGACCTGGAGAGAAAAATGCATACAGAGAAAAGAAAATTTGCAGAGACAAAGCCTTGCCATTCGGTAAAACAAACAAAAAAGTTCAAGCTGAGTAATGTGGCAATATATCCAGAACCTCTTTATAGAGTTATAGTATAAATTACAGGCAAGGGTACGTATTCAGTGACTCTCTATGGTGTTTCTTATCTGCTAGCCAGAGATTATATTTGGTTTTTTGACTATCAGTGAAGAAAACCACCTTCCATCACGCTGGGTAAACTGATCCTTTCCACCACCGACTGTGGGTGAAGAACCTATAATCATGGCCTTCCAGGGCTTAGGATCCTAGAGTCATCATTAAAGGAGAGCTCCGTGGTGGCTACGCCCGCAGTCCTCATAATGGAGGGACAGGGTTAATGCCTGGGCCTGAGCAGAGAGGCATCTGTGTGTGGTGAGGATGTGAAATATGGTGGCATCTATCCTGGAAGACCTGTGGAAGATTTCCAGCTGCATTCTAGGTCCTCACTGGAGGCCTCGGGTGGAGGCTGAGGTGTCTCTGTATATCTGACTGGGTGTGGAGAGCCCTGGGGACTGAAGGGTAACCTGTCCAGGTCACAGGTCTGCGAAACACCCCTTCCATGCTGACTGGGGCATAAGGCCATGGAGTTTCTCTGTCCCCGGGCCTTGTTAGATGGAGGCCAGGCTTTCTTTCCTGCTCCAAGTCAGCTCTTTGTTCCCTGGATCTGGCGTGTTCTTACCAAAGCTGGTGTCACTTAGTGTCCTAGTTAAGGCTGGGAAATCAGAGATTTTCTGTCTCCTTTTGGGCCTGTGCATTGAGAGGAACCACAATTAGTAGGGTTTTAAAAAAAAATTTTTTTGTTACTGGTTATTGGGCACTATATGGTATGCCTGGTGCTGTGCCTTATCTTGCTTATTTTTTGGAACCACCAGATGAAGTCAGCACTGTTCTTAGTGCCACTTGATACTGTCTCCTCGTTTTTTTTTTTTTTGCTTTTTGAAGACAGGGTCTCGCTTTGTAGTTCAGGCTGGCCCTGAGCTCACTATGGTGCCCAGGCAAGCCGCCGCGAACTCAGCAATCCTCCTGTCTCTGCCTCCCGAGTGCTGGGATGACAGGCATGAGCCACCACGCCCGGCATTGTGGTATGCGGCATTGATTGTTGGTGGGCGTGTCTCCACACCCAGCATTCTATGTGGTTACCGGGGATTGAACTCCAGTCCTTGCTCTTGTGAGGCAGGCGCTGGAACCACTGAGCTAACCCTCCTGCCCACTGTCTCCTCGTTTTACAGTTTAAGGCAACTGAGGCTTGGAAAGGCAAGTTTACTTGCATGAGGTCCCATGGTAAAGCAGGACTTCAGAGCTAAGTCTCTCAGGTTCCTCTGCAAAGTTAAAAACAACTGTTGGCTTAAGAGCTTGGCCCTAGCACCTCTGGTGGGGAGGAAGCCTCCAGGAAGCCAGTGAGTTTCCGGGAGCAGCGATTTCCTTACTGGTCTCTTACACCCACGTTCACAATGTGGACACCCCATCCCTACCTTCTAGTGGGGTGTGCATAATCTGGCCTTAGGGTACCCCAAATGTGAGCAGCTGACAGCAGCAACTACCACCTTTAAGAACTTACTATGCACCAGGTGCTGTCTTAAGTGCTTTACATATATTGATGCATGTGAAAGTAGGGTTTTTTTCCAGTTGTTATGGCCATTTCACAGATGAGGAAACTACAGTACAAGGATTCTACATAGTAGTTTTTTTTT